>JACBOU010000094.1:0-31143 GCA_014706145.1 Phytophthora sp. ST_20190627 | reverse complement strand
TACAGGTGGGGTACAGGTCAAAACGCCTCCGGAGGTCTGTAATGCTGCGGAAAGGCTGCCGAGTCACCTGGGTGTCGGAGGGTCGTACCATTGGTGGGATACAGGTGGGGTACAGGTCAAAACGCCCGGGAGGTCTGTAATGCTGCGGGAAAGGCTGCCGAGTCACCCGGGAGGGGTCGTACCATTGGTGGGATACAGGTGGGGTACAGGTCAAAACGCCTCCGGGAGGTCTGTAATGCTGCGGGAAAGGCTGCCGAGTCACCTGGGTGTCGGAGGGTCGTACCATTGGTGGGATACAGGTGGGGTACAGGTCAAAACGCCCCGGAGGTCTGTAATGCTGCGGGAAAGGCTGCCGAGTCACTCCGGGGTGTCGGAGGGGTCGTACCATTGGTGGGATACAGGGGTGGTCAAAACGCCTCCGGGAGGTCTGTAATGCTGCGGGAAAGGCTGCCGAGTCACTCCTGGGTGTCGGAGGGTCGTACCATTGGTGGGATACAGGTGGGGTACAGGTCAAAACGCCCGGGAGGTCTGTAATGCTGCGGAAAGGCTGCCGAGTCACCCGGGGTGTCGGAGGGGTCGTACCATTGGTGGGATACAGGTGGGGTACAGGTCAAAACGCTCCGGAGGTCTGTAATGCTGCGGGAAAGGCTGCCGAGTCACCCGGGTGTCGGAGGGGTCGTACCATTGGTGGGATACAGGTGGGGTACAGGTCAAAACGCCTCCGGGAGGTCTGTAATGCTGCGGAAAGGCTGCCGAGTCACCCGGGGTGTCGGAGGGGTCGTACCATTGGTGGGATACAGGTGGGGTACAGGTCAAAACGCCCGGAGGTCTGTAATGCTGCGGGAAAGGCTGCCGAGTCACCTGGGGTGTCGGAGGGTCGTACCATTGGTGGGATACAGGTGGGGTACAGGTCAAAACGCCCGGGAGGTCTGTAATGCTGCGGGAAAGGCTGCCGAGTCACCTGGGGTGTCGGAGGGTCGTACCATTGGTGGGATACAGGTGGGGTACAGGTCAAAACGCCTCCGGGAGGTCTGTAATGCTGCGGGAAAGGCTGCCGAGTCACCTGGGTGTCGGAGGGGTCGTACCATTGGTGGGATACAGGTGGGGTACAGGTCAAAACGCCTCCGGGAGGTCTGTAATGCTGCGGGAAAGGCTGCCGAGTCACCCGGGTGTCGGAGGGTCGTACCATTGGTGGGATACAGGTGGGGTACAGGTCAAAACGCCCGGGAGGTCTGTAATGCTGCGGAAAGGCTGCCGAGTCACTCCGTGTCGGAGGGGTCGTACCATTGGTGGGATACAGGTGGGGTACAGGTCAAAACGCCCGGGAGGTCTGTAATGCTGCGGGAAAGGCTGCCGAGTCACCTGGGTGTCGGAGGGTCGTACCATTGGTGGGATACAGGTGGGGTACAGGTCAAAACGCCTCCGGGAGGTCTGTAATGCTGCGGAAAGGCCGAGTCACTCCGGGGTGTCGGAGGGTCGTACCATTGGTGGGATACAGGTGGGGTACAGGTCAAAACGCCTGGAGGTCTGTAATGCTGCGGGAAAGGCTGCCGAGTCACCTGGGGTGTCGGAGGGTCGTACCATTGGTGGGATACAGGTGGGGTACAGGTCAAAACGCCTCCGGGAGGTCTGTAATGCTGCGGGAAAGGCTGCCGAGTCACCGGGGTGTCGGAGGGGTCGTACCATTGGTGGGATACAGGTGGGGTACAGGTCAAAACGCCTCCGGAGGTCTGTAATGCTGCGGAAAGGCTGCCGAGTCACCCGGGGTGTCGGAGGGTCGTACCATTGGTGGGATACAGGTGGGGTACAGGTCAAACGCCTCCGGAGGTCTGTAATGCTGCGGGAAAGGCTGCCGAGTCACCTGGGTGTCGGAGGGTCGTACCATTGGTGGGATACAGGTGGGGTACAGGTCAAAACGCCCGGGAGGTCTGTAATGCTGCGGGAAAGGCTGCCGAGTCACCTGGGTGTCGGAGGGTCGTACCATTGGTGGGATACAGGTGGGGTACAGGTCAAAACGCCTGGAGGTCTGTAATGCTGCGGGAAAGGCTGCCGAGTCCGGGGTGTCGGAGGGTCGTACCATTGGTGGGACAGGTGGGGTACAGGTCAAAACGCCTGGAGGTCTGTAATGCTGCGGGAAAGGCTGCCGAGTCACCGGGGTGTCGGAGGGTCGTACCATTGGTGGGATACAGGTGGGGTACAGGTCGCCCGGGAGGTCTGTAATGCTGCGGGAAAGGCTGCCGAGTCACCCGGGGTGTCGGAGGGTCGTACCATTGGTGGGATACAGGTGGGGTACAGGTCAAAACGCCCGGAGGTCTGTAATGCTGCGGGAAAGGCTGCCGAGTCACCTGGGTGTCGGAGGGTCGTACCATTGGTGGGATACAGGTGGGGTACAGGTCAAAACGCCCGGGAGGTCTGTAATGCTGCGGGAAAGGCTGCCGAGTCACCCGGGGTGTCGGAGGGTCGTACCATTGGTGGGATACAGGTGGGTACAGGTCAAAACGCCTCCGGAGGTCTGTAATGCTGCGGGAAAGGCTGCCGAGTCACCGGGGTGTCGGAGGGTCGTACCATTGGTGGGATACAGGTGGGGTACAGGTCAAAACGCCTCCGGGAGGTCTGTAATGCTGCGGGAAAGGCTGCCGAGTCACCCGGGTGTCGGAGGGTCGTACCATTGGTGGGATACAGGTGGGGTACAGGTCAAAACGCCCGGGAGGTCTGTAATGCTGCGGGAAAGGCTGCCGAGTCACTCCGGGTGTCGGAGGGTCGTACCATTGGTGGGATACAGGTGGGGTACAGGTCAAAACGCCTCCGGAGGTCTGTAATGCTGCGGAAAGGCTGCCGAGTCACCCGGGGTGTCGGAGGGTCGTACCATTGGTGGGATACAGGTGGGGTACAGGTCAAAACGCCTGGAGGTCTGTAATGCTGCGGGAAAGGCTGCCGAGTCACCCGGGGTGTCGGAGGGTCGTACCATTGGTGGGATACAGGTGGGGTACAGGTCAAAACGCCTCCGGAGGTCTGTAATGCTGCGGGAAAGGCTGCCGAGTCACCGGGGTGTCGGAGGGTCGTACCATTGGTGGGATACAGGTGGGGTACAGGTCAAAACGCCTGGAGGTCTGTAATGCTGCGGAAAGGCTGCCGAGTCACCCGGTGTCGGAGGGTCGTACCATTGGTGGGATACAGGTGGGGTACAGGTCAAAACGCCTCCGGGAGGTCTGTAATGCTGCGGGAAAGGCTGCCGAGTCACCCGGGGTGTCGGAGGGTCGTACCATTGGTGGGATACAGGTGGGGTACAGGTCAAAACGCTCCGGAGGTCTGTAATGCTGCGGGAAAGGCTGCCGAGTCACCCGGGGTGTCGGAGGGGTCGTACCATTGGTGGGATACAGGTGGGGTACAGGTCAAAACGCCTCCGGGAGGTCTGTAATGCTGCGGGAAAGGCTGCCGAGTCACCTGGGTGTCGGAGGGTCGTACCATTGGTGGGATACAGGTGGGGTACAGGTCAAAACGCCTCCGGGAGGTCTGTAATGCTGCGGAAAGGCTGCCGAGTCACTCCGGGGTGTCGGAGGGGTCGTACCATTGGTGGGATACAGGTGGGGTACAGGTCAAAACGCTCCGGGAGGTCTGTAATGCTGCGGAAAGGCTGCCGAGTCACCCGGGGTGTCGGAGGGTCGTACCATTGGTGGGATACAGGTGGGGTACAGGTCAAAACGCCTCCGGGAGGTCTGTAATGCTGCGGGAAAGGCTGCCGAGTCACCCGGGGTGTCGGAGGGTCGTACCATTGGTGGGATACAGGTGGGGTACAGGTCAAAACCGGGAGGTCTGTAATGCTGCGGGAAAGGCTGCCGAGTCACCTGGGGTGTCGGAGGGTCGTACCATTGGTGGGATACAGGTGGGGTACAGGTCAAAACGCCTCCGGGAGGTCTGTAATGCTGCGGAAAGGCTGCCGAGTCACCGGGGTGTCGGAGGGGTCGTACCATTGGTGGGATACAGGTGGGGTACAGGTCAAAACGCCCTGGAGGTCTGTAATGCTGCGGAAAGGCTGCCGAGTCACCTGGGGTGTCGGAGGGTCGTACCATTGGTGGGATACAGGTGGGGTACAGGTCAAAACGCCCGGGAGGTCTGTAATGCTGCGGGAAAGGCTGCCGAGTCACCCGGGGTGTCGGAGGGTCGTACCATTGGTGGGATACAGGTGGGGTACAGGTCAAAACGCCTCCGGGAGGTCTGTAATGCTGCGGGAAAGGCTGCCGAGTCACCCGGGGTGTCGGAGGGGTCGTACCATTGGTGGGATACAGGTGGGGTACAGGTCAAAACGCCCGGGAGGTCTGTAATGCTGCGGGAAAGGCTGCCGAGTCACCCGGGGTGTCGGAGGGTCGTACCATTGGTGGGATACAGGTGGGGTACAGGTCAAAACGCCGGGAGGTCTGTAATGCTGCGGGAAAGGCTGCCGAGTCACCCGGGGTGTCGGAGGGTCGTACCATTGGTGGGATACAGGTGGGGTACAGGTCAAAACGCCCCGGGAGGTCTGTAATGCTGCGGAAAGGCTGCCGAGTCACCCGGGTGTCGGAGGGTCGTACCATTGGTGGGATACAGGTGGGGTACAGGTCAAAACGCCTCCGGAGGTCTGTAATGCTGCGGGAAAGGCTGCCGAGTCACCTGGGTGTCGGAGGGTCGTACCATTGGTGGGATACAGGTGGGGTACAGGTCAAAACGCCTCCGGGAGGTCTGTAATGCTGCGGGAAAGGCTGCCGAGTCACCTGGGTGTCGGAGGGTCGTACCATTGGTGGGATACAGGTGGGGTACAGGTCAAAACGCCCGGGAGGTCTGTAATGCTGCGGAAAGGCTGCCGAGTCACCGGGGTGTCGGAGGGTCGTACCATTGGTGGGATACAGGTGGGGTACAGGTCAAAACGCCCGGGAGGTCTGTAATGCTGCGGGAAAGGCTGCCGAGTCACCTGGGTGTCGGAGGGTCGTACCATTGGTGGGATACAGGTGGGGTACAGGTCAAAACGCTCCGGGAGGTCTGTAATGCTGCGGGAAAGGCTGCCGAGTCACCCGGGGTGTCGGAGGGTCGTACCATTGGTGGGATACAGGTGGGGTACAGGTCAAAACGCCTCCGGGAGGTCTGTAATGCTGCGGGAAAGGCTGCCGAGTCACCCGGGGTGTCGGAGGGTCGTACCATTGGTGGGATACAGGTGGGGTACAGGTCAAAACGCCTCCGGAGGTCTGTAATGCTGCGGGAAAGGCTGCCGAGTCACCCGGGTGTCGGAGGGTCGTACCATTGGTGGGATACAGGTGGGGTACAGGTCAAAACGCCTGGAGGTCTGTAATGCTGCGGGAAAGGCTGCCGAGTCACCGGGGTGTCGGAGGGTCGTACCATTGGTGGGATACAGGTGGGGTACAGGTCAAAACGCCTCCGGAGGTCTGTAATGCTGCGGGAAAGGCTGCCGAGTCACCCGGGTGTCGGAGGGTCGTACCATTGGTGGGATACAGGTGGGGTACAGGTCAAAACGCCTCCGGGAGGTCTGTAATGCTGCGGGAAAGGCTGCCGAGTCACCTGGGTGTCGGAGGGTCGTACCATTGGTGGGATACAGGTGGGGTACAGGTCAAAACGCTCCGGAGGTCTGTAATGCTGCGGGAAAGGCTGCCGAGTCACCCGGGGTGTCGGAGGGTCGTACCATTGGTGGGATACAGGTGGGGTACAGGTCAAAACGCCCGGGAGGTCTGTAATGCTGCGGGAAAGGCTGCCGAGTCACCCGGGTGTCGGAGGGTCGTACCATTGGTGGGATACAGGTGGGGTACAGGTCAAAACGCCGGGAGGTCTGTAATGCTGCGGGAAAGGCTGCCGAGTCACCTGGGTGTCGGAGGGTCGTACCATTGGTGGGATACAGGTGGGGTACAGGTCAAAACGCCCCGGAGGTCTGTAATGCTGCGGGAAAGGCTGCCGAGTCACCTGGGTGTCGGAGGGTCGTACCATTGGTGGGATACAGGTGGGGTACAGGTCAAAACGCTCCGGGAGGTCTGTAATGCTGCGGAAAGGCTGCCGAGTCACCTGGGTGTCGGAGGGTCGTACCATTGGTGGGATACAGGTGGGGTACAGGTCAAAACGCCTCCGGGAGGTCTGTAATGCTGCGGGAAAGGCTGCCGAGTCACCTGGGTGTCGGAGGGGTCGTACCATTGGTGGGATACAGGTGGGGTACAGGTCAAAACGCCTCCGGGAGGTCTGTAATGCTGCGGGAAAGGCTGCCGAGTCACCCGGGGTGTCGGAGGGTCGTACCATTGGTGGGATACAGGTGGGGTACAGGTCAAAACGCCCGGGAGGTCTGTAATGCTGCGGGAAAGGCTGCCGAGTCACCCGGGGTGTCGGAGGGTCGTACCATTGGTGGGATACAGGTGGGGTACAGGTCAAAACGCCTCCGGGAGGTCTGTAATGCTGCGGGAAAGGCTGCCGAGTCACCTGGGGTGTCGGAGGGTCGTACCATTGGTGGGATACAGGTGGGGTACAGGTCAAAACGCCTCCGGGAGGTCTGTAATGCTGCTGCGGAAAGGCTGCCGAGTCACTCCGGGTGTCGGAGGGTCGTACCATTGGTGGGATACAGGTGGGGTACAGGTCAAAACGCCTGGAGGTCTGTAATGCTGCGGGAAAGGCTGCCGAGTCACCGGGGTGTCGGAGGGTCGTACCATTGGTGGGATACAGGTGGGGTACAGGTCAAAACGCCTCCGGAGGTCTGTAATGCTGCGGGAAAGGCTGCCGAGTCACCTGGGTGTCGGAGGGGTCGTACCATTGGTGGGATACAGGTGGGGTACAGGTCAAAACGCCTCCGGGAGGTCTGTAATGCTGCGGAAAGGCTGCCGAGTCACCCGGGGTGTCGGAGGGTCGTACCATTGGTGGGATACAGGTGGGGTACAGGTCAAAACGCCTCCGGAGGTCTGTAATGCTGCGGGAAAGGCTGCCGAGTCACCGGGGTGTCGGAGGGTCGTACCATTGGTGGGATACAGGTGGGGTACAGGTCAAAACGCCCGGGAGGTCTGTAATGCTGCGGGAAAGGCTGCCGAGTCACCCGGGGTGTCGGAGGGGTCGTACCATTGGTGGGATACAGGTGGGGTACAGGTCAAAACGCCTCCGGAGGTCTGTAATGCTGCGGAAAGGCTGCCGAGTCACCCGGGGTGTCGGAGGGTCGTACCATTGGTGGGATACAGGTGGGGTACAGGTCAAAACGCCCGGGAGGTCTGTAATGCTGCGGGAAAGGCTGCCGAGTCACCCGGGTGTCGGAGGGTCGTACCATTGGTGGGATACAGGTGGGGTACAGGTCAAAACGCCTCCGGGAGGTCTGTAATGCTGCGGGAAAGGCTGCCGAGTCACCTGGGTGTCGGAGGGTCGTACCATTGGTGGGATACAGGTGGGGTACAGGTCAAAACGCCTCCGGAGGTCTGTAATGCTGCGGGAAAGGCTGCCGAGTCACCCGGGTGTCGGAGGGTCGTACCATTGGTGGGATACAGGTGGGGTACAGGTCAAAACGCCCGGGAGGTCTGTAATGCTGCGGGAAAGGCTGCCGAGTCACCTGGGTGTCGGAGGGTCGTACCATTGGTGGGATACAGGTGGGGTACAGGTCAAAACGCCTCCGGGAGGTCTGTAATGCTGCGGGAAAGGCTGCCGAGTCACCGGGGTGTCGGAGGGTCGTACCATTGGTGGGATACAGGTGGGGTACAGGTCAAAACGCCCGGGAGGTCTGTAATGCTGCGGGAAAGGCTGCCGAGTCACCCGGGTGTCGGAGGGTCGTACCATTGGTGGGATACAGGTGGGGTACAGGTCAAAACGCCTGGAGGTCTGTAATGCTGCGGGAAAGGCTGCCGAGTCACCCGGGTGTCGGAGGGTCGTACCATTGGTGGGATACAGGTGGGGTACAGGTCAAAACGCCCGGGAGGTCTGTAATGCTGCGGAAAGGCTGCCGAGTCACCGGGGTGTCGGAGGGTCGTACCATTGGTGGGATACAGGTGGGGTACAGGTCAAAACGCTCCGGGAGGTCTGTAATGCTGCGGGAAAGGCTGCCGAGTCACTCCGGGGTGTCGGAGGGTCGTACCATTGGTGGGATACAGGTGGGGTACAGGTCAAAACGCCTCCGGGAGGTCTGTAATGCTGCGGGAAAGGCTGCCGAGTCACCCGGGTGTCGGAGGGTCGTACCATTGGTGGGATACAGGTGGGGTACAGGTCAAAACGCCTCCGGGAGGTCTGTAATGCTGCGGGAAAGGCTGCCGAGTCACCCGGGGTGTCGGAGGGTCGTACCATTGGTGGGATACAGGTGGGGTACAGGTCAAAACGCCTCCGGGAGGTCTGTAATGCTGCGGGAAAGGCTGCCGAGTCACCCGGGGTGTCGGAGGGTCGTACCATTGGTGGGATACAGGTGGGGTACAGGTCAAAACGCCTCCGGGAGGTCTGTAATGCTGCGGGAAAGGCTGCCGAGTCACCGGGGTGTCGGAGGGTCGTACCATTGGTGGGATACAGGTGGGGTACAGGTCAAAACGCCTCGGGAGGTCTGTAATGCTGCGGGAAAGGCTGCCGAGTCACCGGGGTGTCGGAGGGTCGTACCATTGGTGGGATACAGGTGGGGTACAGGTCAAAACGCCCGGGAGGTCTGTAATGCTGCGGGAAAGGCTGCCGAGTCACCCGGGGTGTCGGAGGGTCGTACCATTGGTGGGATACAGGTGGGGTACAGGTCAAAACGCCCGGGAGGTCTGTAATGCTGCGGGAAAGGCTGCCGAGTCACCCGGGGTGTCGGAGGGTCGTACCATTGGTGGGATACAGGTGGGGTACAGGTCAAAACGCCTCCGGGAGGTCTGTAATGCTGCGGAAAGGCTGCCGAGTCACTCCGGGGTGTCGGAGGGTCGTACCATTGGTGGGATACAGGTGGGGTACAGGTCAAAACGCCTGGAGGTCTGTAATGCTGCGGGAAAGGCTGCCGAGTCACCGGGGTGTCGGAGGGTCGTACCATTGGTGGGATACAGGTGGGGTACAGGTCAAAACGCCTCCGGGAGGTCTGTAATGCTGCGGGAAAGGCTGCCGAGTCACTCCGGGGTGTCGGAGGGGTCGTACCATTGGTGGGATACAGGTGGGGTACAGGTCAAAACGCCTCCGGGAGGTCTGTAATGCTGCGGGAAAGGCTGCCGAGTCACTCCGGGGTGTCGGAGGGTCGTACCATTGGTGGGATACAGGTGGGGTACAGGTCAAAACGCCTCCGGGAGGTCTGTAATGCTGCGGGAAAGGCTGCCGAGTCACCCGGGGTGTCGGAGGGTCGTACCATTGGTGGGATACAGGTGGGGTACAGGTCAAAACGCCTCCGGGAGGTCTGTAATGCTGCGGGAAAGGCTGCCGAGTCACTCCGGGGTGTCGGAGGGGTCGTACCATTGGTGGGATACAGGTGGGGTACAGGTCAAAACGCCTCCGGGAGGTCTGTAATGCTGCGGGAAAGGCTGCCGAGTCACTCCGGGGTGTCGGAGGGTCGTACCATTGGTGGGATACAGGTGGGGTACAGGTCAAAACGCCTCCGGGAGGTCTGTAATGCTGCGGGAAAGGCTGCCGAGTCACCGGGGTGTCGGAGGGTCGTACCATTGGTGGGATACAGGTGGGGTACAGGTCAAAACGCCCGGGAGGTCTGTAATGCTGCGGGAAAGGCTGCCGAGTCACTCCGGGGTGTCGGAGGGTCGTACCATTGGTGGGATACAGGTGGGGTACAGGTCAAAACGCCTCCGGGAGGTCTGTAATGCTGCGGAAAGGCTGCCGAGTCACTCCGGGGTGTCGGAGGGTCGTACCATTGGTGGGATACAGGTGGGGTACAGGTCAAAACGCCTCCGGGAGGTCTGTAATGCTGCGGAAAGGCTGCCGAGTCACTCCGGGGTGTCGGAGGGTCGTACCATTGGTGGGATACAGGTGGGGTACAGGTCAAAACGCCTCCGGGAGGTCTGTAATGCTGCGGGAAAGGCTGCCGAGTCACTCCGGGGTGTCGGAGGGGTCGTACCATTGGTGGGATACAGGTGGGGTACAGGTCAAAACGCCTCCGGGAGGTCTGTAATGCTGCGGGAAAGGCTGCCGAGTCACTCCGGGGTGTCGGAGGGGTCGTACCATTGGTGGGATACAGGTGGGGTACAGGTCAAAACGCCTCCGGGAGGTCTGTAATGCTGCGGGAAAGGCTGCCGAGTCACTCCGGGGTGTCGGAGGGTCGTACCATTGGTGGGATACAGGTGGGGTACAGGTCAAAACGCCTCCGGGAGGTCTGTAATGCTGCGGGAAAGGCTGCCGAGTCACCCGGGGTGTCGGAGGGTCGTACCATTGGTGGGATACAGGTGGGGTACAGGTCAAAACGCTCCGGGAGGTCTGTAATGCTGGGAAAGGCTGCCGAGTCACTCCGGGGTGTCGGAGGGTCGTACCATTGGTGGGATACAGGTGGGGTACAGGTCAAAACGCCTCCGGGAGGTCTGTAATGCTGCGGAAAGGCTGCCGAGTCACTCCGGGGTGTCGGAGGGTCGTACCATTGGTGGGATACAGGTGGGGTACAGGTCAAAACGCCTCCGGGAGGTCTGTAATGCTGCGGGAAAGGCTGCCGAGTCACCCGGGGTGTCGGAGGGTCGTACCATTGGTGGGATACAGGTGGGGTACAGGTCAAAACGCCCGGGAGGTCTGTAATGCTGCGGGAAAGGCTGCCGAGTCACTCCGGGGTGTCGGAGGGTCGTACCATTGGTGGGATACAGGTGGGGTACAGGTCAAAACGCCTCCGGGAGGTCTGTAATGCTGCGGAAAGGCTGCCGAGTCACTCCGGGGTGTCGGAGGGTCGTACCATTGGTGGGATACAGGTGGGGTACAGGTCAAAACGCCTCCGGGAGGTCTGTAATGCTGCGGGAAAGGCTGCCGAGTCACTCCGGGGTGTCGGAGGGTCGTACCATTGGTGGGATACAGGTGGGGTACAGGTCAAAACGCCTCCGGGAGGTCTGTAATGCTGCGGAAAGGCTGCCGAGTCACCCGGGGTGTCGGAGGGTCGTACCATTGGTGGGATACAGGTGGGGTACAGGTCAAAACGCCTCCGGGAGGTCTGTAATGCTGCGGGAAAGGCTGCCGAGTCACTCCGGGGTGTCGGAGGGTCGTACCATTGGTGGGATACAGGTGGGGTACAGGTCAAAACGCTCCGGGAGGTCTGTAATGCTGCGGGAAAGGCTGCCGAGTCACTCCGGGGTGTCGGAGGGTCGTACCATTGGTGGGATACAGGTGGGGTACAGGTCAAAACGCCTCCGGGAGGTCTGTAATGCTGGGAAAGGCTGCCGAGTCACTCCGGGGTGTCGGAGGGTCGTACCATTGGTGGGATACAGGTGGGGTACAGGTCAAAACGCCTCCGGGAGGTCTGTAATGCTGCGGGAAAGGCTGCCGAGTCACTCCGGGGTGTCGGAGGGTCGTACCATTGGTGGGATACAGGTGGGGTACAGGTCAAAACGCCCGGGAGGTCTGTAATGCTGCGGGAAAGGCTGCCGAGTCACCGGGGTGTCGGAGGGTCGTACCATTGGTGGGATACAGGTGGGGTACAGGTCAAAACGCCTCCGGGAGGTCTGTAATGCTGCGGGAAAGGCTGCCGAGTCACCGGGGTGTCGGAGGGTCGTACCATTGGTGGGATACAGGTGGGGTACAGGTCAAAACGCCTCCGGGAGGTCTGTAATGCTGCGGAAAGGCTGCCGAGTCACCGGGGTGTCGGAGGGTCGTACCATTGGTGGGATACAGGTGGGGTACAGGTCAAAACGCCTCCGGGAGGTCTGTAATGCTGCGGGAAAGGCTGCCGAGTCACTCCGGGGTGTCGGAGGGGTCGTACCATTGGTGGGATACAGGTGGGGTACAGGTCAAAACGCCTCCGGGAGGTCTGTAATGCTGCGGGAAAGGCTGCCGAGTCACTCCGGGGTGTCGGAGGGTCGTACCATTGGTGGGATACAGGTGGGGTACAGGTCAAAACGCCTCCGGGAGGTCTGTAATGCTGCGGAAAGGCTGCCGAGTCACCCGGGGTGTCGGAGGGTCGTACCATTGGTGGGATACAGGTGGGGTACAGGTCAAAACGCCTCCGGGAGGTCTGTAATGCTGCGGAAAGGCTGCCGAGTCACCCGGGGTGTCGGAGGGTCGTACCATTGGTGGGATACAGGTGGGGTACAGGTCAAAACGCCTCCGGGAGGTCTGTAATGCTGCGGGAAAGGCTGCCGAGTCACTCCGGGGTGTCGGAGGGGTCGTACCATTGGTGGGATACAGGTGGGGTACAGGTCAAAACGCCTCCGGGAGGTCTGTAATGCTGCGGGAAAGGCTGCCGAGTCACTCCGGGGTGTCGGAGGGTCGTACCATTGGTGGGATACAGGTGGGGTACAGGTCAAAACGCCTCCGGGAGGTCTGTAATGCTGCGGAAAGGCTGCCGAGTCACCCGGGGTGTCGGAGGGTCGTACCATTGGTGGGATACAGGTGGGGTACAGGTCAAAACGCCTCCGGGAGGTCTGTAATGCTGCGGGAAAGGCTGCCGAGTCACCCGGGGTGTCGGAGGGTCGTACCATTGGTGGGATACAGGTGGGGTACAGGTCAAAACGCCTCCGGGAGGTCTGTAATGCTGCGGGAAAGGCTGCCGAGTCACTCCGGGGTGTCGGAGGGTCGTACCATTGGTGGGATACAGGTGGGGTACAGGTCAAAACGCCTCCGGGAGGTCTGTAATGCTGCGGAAAGGCTGCCGAGTCACCCGGGGTGTCGGAGGGTCGTACCATTGGTGGGATACAGGTGGGGTACAGGTCAAAACGCCCGGGAGGTCTGTAATGCTGCGGGAAAGGCTGCCGAGTCACCCGGGGTGTCGGAGGGTCGTACCATTGGTGGGATACAGGTGGGGTACAGGTCAAAACGCCTCCGGGAGGTCTGTAATGCTGCGGAAAGGCTGCCGAGTCACCCGGGGTGTCGGAGGGTCGTACCATTGGTGGGATACAGGTGGGGTACAGGTCAAAACGCCTCCGGGAGGTCTGTAATGCTGCGGAAAGGCTGCCGAGTCACCGGGGTGTCGGAGGGTCGTACCATTGGTGGGATACAGGTGGGGTACAGGTCAAAACGCCTCCGGGAGGTCTGTAATGCTGCGGGAAAGGCTGCCGAGTCACCCGGGGTGTCGGAGGGTCGTACCATTGGTGGGATACAGGTGGGGTACAGGTCAAAACGCCTCCGGGAGGTCTGTAATGCTGCGGGAAAGGCTGCCGAGTCACCGGGGTGTCGGAGGGTCGTACCATTGGTGGGATACAGGTGGGGTACAGGTCAAAACGCCTCCGGGAGGTCTGTAATGCTGCGGGAAAGGCTGCCGAGTCACTCCGGGGTGTCGGAGGGTCGTACCATTGGTGGGATACAGGTGGGGTACAGGTCAAAACGCCTCCGGGAGGTCTGTAATGCTGCGGGAAAGGCTGCCGAGTCACCCGGGGTGTCGGAGGGTCGTACCATTGGTGGGATACAGGTGGGGTACAGGTCAAAACGCCTCCGGGAGGTCTGTAATGCTGCGGGAAAGGCTGCCGAGTCACCCGGGGTGTCGGAGGGTCGTACCATTGGTGGGATACAGGTGGGGTACAGGTCAAAACGCTCCGGGAGGTCTGTAATGCTGCGGGAAAGGCTGCCGAGTCACCCGGGGTGTCGGAGGGTCGTACCATTGGTGGGATACAGGTGGGGTACAGGTCAAAACGCCTCCGGGAGGTCTGTAATGCTGCGGGAAAGGCTGCCGAGTCACTCCGGGGTGTCGGAGGGTCGTACCATTGGTGGGATACAGGTGGGGTACAGGTCAAAACGCCTCCGGGAGGTCTGTAATGCTGCGGGAAAGGCTGCCGAGTCACCCGGGGTGTCGGAGGGTCGTACCATTGGTGGGATACAGGTGGGGTACAGGTCAAAACGCCTCCGGGAGGTCTGTAATGCTGCGGGAAAGGCTGCCGAGTCACCCGGGGTGTCGGAGGGTCGTACCATTGGTGGGATACAGGTGGGGTACAGGTCAAAACGCCTCCGGGAGGTCTGTAATGCTGCGGGAAAGGCTGCCGAGTCACCGGGGTGTCGGAGGGTCGTACCATTGGTGGGATACAGGTGGGGTACAGGTCAAAACGCTCCGGGAGGTCTGTAATGCTGCGGGAAAGGCTGCCGAGTCACCCGGGGTGTCGGAGGGTCGTACCATTGGTGGGATACAGGTGGGGTACAGGTCAAAACGCCTCCGGGAGGTCTGTAATGCTGCGGGAAAGGCTGCCGAGTCACCCGGGGTGTCGGAGGGTCGTACCATTGGTGGGATACAGGTGGGGTACAGGTCAAAACGCCTCCGGGAGGTCTGTAATGCTGGGAAAGGCTGCCGAGTCACCCGGGGTGTCGGAGGGTCGTACCATTGGTGGGATACAGGTGGGGTACAGGTCAAAACGCCTCCGGGAGGTCTGTAATGCTGCGGGAAAGGCTGCCGAGTCACCGGGGTGTCGGAGGGTCGTACCATTGGTGGGATACAGGTGGGGTACAGGTCAAAACGCCTCCGGGAGGTCTGTAATGCTGCGGGAAAGGCTGCCGAGTCACCCGGGGTGTCGGAGGGTCGTACCATTGGTGGGATACAGGTGGGGTACAGGTCAAAACGCCTCCGGAGGTCTGTAATGCTGCGGGAAAGGCTGCCGAGTCACCCGGGGTGTCGGAGGGTCGTACCATTGGTGGGATACAGGTGGGGTACAGGTCAAAACGCCTCCGGGAGGTCTGTAATGCTGCGGAAAGGCTGCCGAGTCACCCGGGGTGTCGGAGGGTCGTACCATTGGTGGGATACAGGTGGGGTACAGGTCAAAACGCCTCCGGGAGGTCTGTAATGCTGCGGGAAAGGCTGCCGAGTCACCGGGGTGTCGGAGGGTCGTACCATTGGTGGGATACAGGTGGGGTACAGGTCAAAACGCCTCCGGGAGGTCTGTAATGCTGCGGAAAGGCTGCCGAGTCACCCGGGGTGTCGGAGGGTCGTACCATTGGTGGGATACAGGTGGGGTACAGGTCAAAACGCCTCCGGAGGTCTGTAATGCTGCGGGAAAGGCTGCCGAGTCACCGGGGTGTCGGAGGGTCGTACCATTGGTGGGATACAGGTGGGGTACAGGTCAAAACGCCCGGGAGGTCTGTAATGCTGCGGGAAAGGCTGCCGAGTCACCCGGGGTGTCGGAGGGTCGTACCATTGGTGGGATACAGGTGGGGTACAGGTCAAAACGCCTCCGGGAGGTCTGTAATGCTGCGGGAAAGGCTGCCGAGTCACCGGGGTGTCGGAGGGTCGTACCATTGGTGGGATACAGGTGGGGTACAGGTCAAAACGCTCCGGGAGGTCTGTAATGCTGCGGGAAAGGCTGCCGAGTCACCCGGGGTGTCGGAGGGTCGTACCATTGGTGGGATACAGGTGGGGTACAGGTCAAAACGCCTCCGGGAGGTCTGTAATGCTGCGGGAAAGGCTGCCGAGTCACCCGGGGTGTCGGAGGGTCGTACCATTGGTGGGATACAGGTGGGGTACAGGTCAAAACGCCCGGGAGGTCTGTAATGCTGCGGAAAGGCTGCCGAGTCACCCGGGGTGTCGGAGGGTCGTACCATTGGTGGGATACAGGTGGGGTACAGGTCAAAACGCCTCCGGGAGGTCTGTAATGCTGCGGGAAAGGCTGCCGAGTCACCCGGGGTGTCGGAGGGTCGTACCATTGGTGGGATACAGGTGGGGTACAGGTCAAAACGCCTCCGGGAGGTCTGTAATGCTGCGGGAAAGGCTGCCGAGTCACCGGGGTGTCGGAGGGTCGTACCATTGGTGGGATACAGGTGGGGTACAGGTCAAAACGCCTCCGGGAGGTCTGTAATGCTGCGGGAAAGGCTGCCGAGTCACCGGGGTGTCGGAGGGTCGTACCATTGGTGGGATACAGGTGGGGTACAGGTCAAAACGCTCCGGGAGGTCTGTAATGCTGCGGGAAAGGCTGCCGAGTCACCGGGGTGTCGGAGGGTCGTACCATTGGTGGGATACAGGTGGGGTACAGGTCAAAACGCCCGGGAGGTCTGTAATGCTGCGGGAAAGGCTGCCGAGTCACCCGGGGTGTCGGAGGGTCGTACCATTGGTGGGATACAGGTGGGGTACAGGTCAAAACGCCTCCGGGAGGTCTGTAATGCTGCGGGAAAGGCTGCCGAGTCACCCGGGGTGTCGGAGGGTCGTACCATTGGTGGGATACAGGTGGGGTACAGGTCAAAACGCCTCCGGAGGTCTGTAATGCTGCGGGAAAGGCTGCCGAGTCACCCGGGGTGTCGGAGGGTCGTACCATTGGTGGGATACAGGTGGGGTACAGGTCAAAACGCCTCCGGGAGGTCTGTAATGCTGCGGGAAAGGCTGCCGAGTCACCCGGGGTGTCGGAGGGTCGTACCATTGGTGGGATACAGGTGGGGTACAGGTCAAAACGCTCCGGGAGGTCTGTAATGCTGCGGGAAAGGCTGCCGAGTCACCCGGGGTGTCGGAGGGTCGTACCATTGGTGGGATACAGGTGGGGTACAGGTCAAAACGCCTCCGGAGGTCTGTAATGCTGCGGGAAAGGCTGCCGAGTCACCCGGGGTGTCGGAGGGTCGTACCATTGGTGGGATACAGGTGGGGTACAGGTCAAAACGCCTCCGGGAGGTCTGTAATGCTGCGGGAAAGGCTGCCGAGTCACCCGGGGTGTCGGAGGGTCGTACCATTGGTGGGATACAGGTGGGGTACAGGTCAAAACGCCCGGGAGGTCTGTAATGCTGCGGGAAAGGCTGCCGAGTCACCCGGGGTGTCGGAGGGTCGTACCATTGGTGGGATACAGGTGGGGTACAGGTCAAAACGCCTCCGGAGGTCTGTAATGCTGCGGGAAAGGCTGCCGAGTCACCCGGGGTGTCGGAGGGTCGTACCATTGGTGGGATACAGGTGGGGTACAGGTCAAAACGCCCGGGAGGTCTGTAATGCTGCGGGAAAGGCTGCCGAGTCACCCGGGGTGTCGGAGGGTCGTACCATTGGTGGGATACAGGTGGGGTACAGGTCAAAACGCCTCCGGAGGTCTGTAATGCTGCGGGAAAGGCTGCCGAGTCACCCGGGGTGTCGGAGGGTCGTACCATTGGTGGGATACAGGTGGGGTACAGGTCAAAACGCCTCCGGAGGTCTGTAATGCTGCGGGAAAGGCTGCCGAGTCACCCGGGGTGTCGGAGGGTCGTACCATTGGTGGGATACAGGTGGGGTACAGGTCAAAACGCCTCCGGGAGGTCTGTAATGCTGCGGGAAAGGCTGCCGAGTCACCGGGGTGTCGGAGGGTCGTACCATTGGTGGGATACAGGTGGGGTACAGGTCAAAACGCCTCCGGGAGGTCTGTAATGCTGCGGGAAAGGCTGCCGAGTCACCCGGGGTGTCGGAGGGTCGTACCATTGGTGGGATACAGGTGGGGTACAGGTCAAAACGCTCCGGGAGGTCTGTAATGCTGCGGGAAAGGCTGCCGAGTCACCCGGGGTGTCGGAGGGTCGTACCATTGGTGGGATACAGGTGGGGTACAGGTCAAAACGCCTCCGGGAGGTCTGTAATGCTGCGGGAAAGGCTGCCGAGTCACCGGGGTGTCGGAGGGTCGTACCATTGGTGGGATACAGGTGGGGTACAGGTCAAAACGCCTCCGGAGGTCTGTAATGCTGCGGAAAGGCTGCCGAGTCACCCGGGGTGTCGGAGGGTCGTACCATTGGTGGGATACAGGTGGGGTACAGGTCAAAACGCCTCCGGGAGGTCTGTAATGCTGCGGGAAAGGCTGCCGAGTCACCCGGGGTGTCGGAGGGTCGTACCATTGGTGGGATACAGGTGGGGTACAGGTCAAAACGCCTCCGGGAGGTCTGTAATGCTGCGGGAAAGGCTGCCGAGTCACCGGGGTGTCGGAGGGTCGTACCATTGGTGGGATACAGGTGGGGTACAGGTCAAAACGCCTCCGGAGGTCTGTAATGCTGCGGGAAAGGCTGCCGAGTCACCTGGGTGTCGGAGGGTCGTACCATTGGTGGGATACAGGTGGGGTACAGGTCAAAACGCCGGGAGGTCTGTAATGCTGCGGGAAAGGCTGCCGAGTCACCCGGGGTGTCGGAGGGTCGTACCATTGGTGGGATACAGGTGGGGTACAGGTCAAAACGCCTCCGGGAGGTCTGTAATGCTGCGGGAAAGGCTGCCGAGTCACCCGGGGTGTCGGAGGGTCGTACCATTGGTGGGATACAGGTGGGGTACAGGTCAAAACGCCTCCGGAGGTCTGTAATGCTGCGGGAAAGGCTGCCGAGTCACCCGGGGTGTCGGAGGGTCGTACCATTGGTGGGATACAGGTGGGGTACAGGTCAAAACGCTCCGGGAGGTCTGTAATGCTGCGGGAAAGGCTGCCGAGTCACCCGGGGTGTCGGAGGGTCGTACCATTGGTGGGATACAGGTGGGGTACAGGTCAAAACGCTCCGGAGGTCTGTAATGCTGCGGGAAAGGCTGCCGAGTCACCCGGGGTGTCGGAGGGTCGTACCATTGGTGGGATACAGGTGGGGTACAGGTCAAAACGCCCGGGAGGTCTGTAATGCTGCGGGAAAGGCTGCCGAGTCACCCGGGGTGTCGGAGGGTCGTACCATTGGTGGGATACAGGTGGGGTACAGGTCAAAACGCCTCCGGAGGTCTGTAATGCTGCGGGAAAGGCTGCCGAGTCACCCGGGGTGTCGGAGGGTCGTACCATTGGTGGGATACAGGTGGGGTACAGGTCAAAACGCCTGGAGGTCTGTAATGCTGCGGGAAAGGCTGCCGAGTCACCCGGGGTGTCGGAGGGTCGTACCATTGGTGGGATACAGGTGGGGTACAGGTCAAAACGCCTCCGGAGGTCTGTAATGCTGCGGGAAAGGCTGCCGAGTCACCGGGGTGTCGGAGGGTCGTACCATTGGTGGGATACAGGTGGGGTACAGGTCAAAACGCCTCCGGGAGGTCTGTAATGCTGCGGGAAAGGCTGCCGAGTCACTGGGTGTCGGAGGGTCGTACCATTGGTGGGATACAGGTGGGGTACAGGTCAAAACGCCTCCGGAGGTCTGTAATGCTGCGGGAAAGGCTGCCGAGTCACCCGGGGTGTCGGAGGGTCGTACCATTGGTGGGATACAGGTGGGGTACAGGTCAAAACGCCCGGGAGGTCTGTAATGCTGCGGGAAAGGCTGCCGAGTCACCTGGGGTGTCGGAGGGTCGTACCATTGGTGGGATACAGGTGGGGTACAGGTCAAAACGCTCCGGAGGTCTGTAATGCTGCGGGAAAGGCTGCCGAGTCACCCGGGTGTCGGAGGGTCGTACCATTGGTGGGATACAGGTGGGGTACAGGTCAAAACGCCTCCGGAGGTCTGTAATGCTGCGGGAAAGGCTGCCGAGTCACCCGGGGTGTCGGAGGGTCGTACCATTGGTGGGATACAGGTGGGGTACAGGTCAAAACGCCTCCGGGAGGTCTGTAATGCTGCGGAAAGGCTGCCGAGTCACCCGGGTGTCGGAGGGTCGTACCATTGGTGGGATACAGGTGGGGTACAGGTCAAAACGCCTCCGGGAGGTCTGTAATGCTGCGGGAAAGGCTGCCGAGTCACCCGGGGTGTCGGAGGGTCGTACCATTGGTGGGATACAGGTGGGGTACAGGTCAAAACGCCTCCGGAGGTCTGTAATGCTGCGGGAAAGGCTGCCGAGTCACCCGGGGTGTCGGAGGGTCGTACCATTGGTGGGATACAGGTGGGGTACAGGTCAAAACGCCTCCGGAGGTCTGTAATGCTGCGGGAAAGGCTGCCGAGTCACCCGGGTGTCGGAGGGTCGTACCATTGGTGGGATACAGGTGGGGTACAGGTCAAAACGCTCCGGGAGGTCTGTAATGCTGCGGGAAAGGCTGCCGAGTCACCCGGGGTGTCGGAGGGTCGTACCATTGGTGGGATACAGGTGGGGTACAGGTCAAAACGCCGGGAGGTCTGTAATGCTGCGGGAAAGGCTGCCGAGTCACCTGGGTGTCGGAGGGTCGTACCATTGGTGGGATACAGGTGGGGTACAGGTCAAAACGCCTCCGGAGGTCTGTAATGCTGCGGGAAAGGCTGCCGAGTCACCCGGGTGTCGGAGGGTCGTACCATTGGTGGGATACAGGTGGGGTACAGGTCAAAACGCCTCCGGGAGGTCTGTAATGCTGCGGAAAGGCTGCCGAGTCACCCGGGGTGTCGGAGGGTCGTACCATTGGTGGGATACAGGTGGGGTACAGGTCAAAACGCCTCCGGAGGTCTGTAATGCTGCGGGAAAGGCTGCCGAGTCACCGGGGTGTCGGAGGGTCGTACCATTGGTGGGATACAGGTGGGGTACAGGTCAAAACGCCCGGGAGGTCTGTAATGCTGCGGGAAAGGCTGCCGAGTCACCCGGGTGTCGGAGGGTCGTACCATTGGTGGGATACAGGTGGGGTACAGGTCAAAACGCCTCCGGAGGTCTGTAATGCTGCGGGAAAGGCTGCCGAGTCACCCGGGGTGTCGGAGGGTCGTACCATTGGTGGGATACAGGTGGGGTACAGGTCAAAACGCCTCCGGAGGTCTGTAATGCTGCGGAAAGGCTGCCGAGTCACCCGGGGTGTCGGAGGGTCGTACCATTGGTGGGATACAGGTGGGGTACAGGTCAAAACGCCTGGAGGTCTGTAATGCTGCGGAAAGGCTGCCGAGTCACCGGGGTGTCGGAGGGTCGTACCATTGGTGGGATACAGGTGGGGTACAGGTCAAAACGCTCCGGAGGTCTGTAATGCTGCGGGAAAGGCTGCCGAGTCACCCGGGGTGTCGGAGGGTCGTACCATTGGTGGGATACAGGTGGGGTACAGGTCAAAACGCCTCCGGGAGGTCTGTAATGCTGCGGGAAAGGCTGCCGAGTCACCCGGGGTGTCGGAGGGTCGTACCATTGGTGGGATACAGGTGGGGTACAGGTCAAAACGCCTCCGGGAGGTCTGTAATGCTGCGGAAAGGCTGCCGAGTCACCCGGGGTGTCGGAGGGTCGTACCATTGGTGGGATACAGGTGGGGTACAGGTCAAAACGCCCGGGAGGTCTGTAATGCTGCGGAAAGGCTGCCGAGTCACCTGGGGTGTCGGAGGGTCGTACCATTGGTGGGATACAGGTGGGGTACAGGTCAAAACGCCTCCGGAGGTCTGTAATGCTGCGGGAAAGGCTGCCGAGTCACCTGGGTGTCGGAGGGTCGTACCATTGGTGGGATACAGGTGGGGTACAGGTCAAAACGCCCTGGAGGTCTGTAATGCTGCGGGAAAGGCTGCCGAGTCACCTGGGTGTCGGAGGGTCGTACCATTGGTGGGATACAGGTGGGGTACAGGTCAAAACGCCTCCGGAGGTCTGTAATGCTGCGGGAAAGGCTGCCGAGTCACCCGGGTGTCGGAGGGTCGTACCATTGGTGGGATACAGGTGGGGTACAGGTCAAAACGCCTGGAGGTCTGTAATGCTGCGGGAAAGGCTGCCGAGTCACCCGGGGTGTCGGAGGGTCGTACCATTGGTGGGATACAGGTGGGGTACAGGTCAAAACGCCCGGAGGTCTGTAATGCTGCGGGAAAGGCTGCCGAGTCACCGGGGTGTCGGAGGGTCGTACCATTGGTGGGATACAGGTGGGGTACAGGTCAAAACGCCTCCGGGAGGTCTGTAATGCTGCGGGAAAGGCTGCCGAGTCACCCGGGGTGTCGGAGGGTCGTACCATTGGTGGGATACAGGTGGGGTACAGGTCAAAACGCCTCCGGAGGTCTGTAATGCTGCGGGAAAGGCTGCCGAGTCACCGGGGTGTCGGAGGGTCGTACCATTGGTGGGATACAGGTGGGGTACAGGTCAAAACGCCTCCGGAGGTCTGTAATGCTGCGGGAAAGGCTGCCGAGTCACCCGGGGTGTCGGAGGGTCGTACCATTGGTGGGATACAGGTGGGGTACAGGTCAAAACGCCTCCGGGAGGTCTGTAATGCTGCGGGAAAGGCTGCCGAGTCACCCGGGTGTCGGAGGGTCGTACCATTGGTGGGATACAGGTGGGGTACAGGTCAAAACGCCTCCGGAGGTCTGTAATGCTGCGGGAAAGGCTGCCGAGTCACCGGGTGTCGGAGGGTCGTACCATTGGTGGGATACAGGTGGGGTACAGGTCAAAACGCCCGGGAGGTCTGTAATGCTGCGGGAAAGGCTGCCGAGTCACCCGGGGTGTCGGAGGGTCGTACCATTGGTGGGATACAGGTGGGGTACAGGTCAAAACGCCCGGAGGTCTGTAATGCTGCGGGAAAGGCTGCCGAGTCACCCGGGTGTCGGAGGGTCGTACCATTGGTGGGATACAGGTGGGGTACAGGTCAAAACGCCCGGGAGGTCTGTAATGCTGCGGGAAAGGCTGCCGAGTCACCCGGGGTGTCGGAGGGTCGTACCATTGGTGGGATACAGGTGGGGTACAGGTCAAAACGCCCGGAGGTCTGTAATGCTGCGGAAAGGCTGCCGAGTCACCCGGGGTGTCGGAGGGTCGTACCATTGGTGGGATACAGGTGGGGTACAGGTCAAAACGCCTCCGGAGGTCTGTAATGCTGCGGAAAGGCTGCCGAGTCACCCGGGGTGTCGGAGGGTCGTACCATTGGTGGGATACAGGTGGGGTACAGGTCAAAACGCTCCGGGAGGTCTGTAATGCTGCGGGAAAGGCTGCCGAGTCACCCGGGTGTCGGAGGGTCGTACCATTGGTGGGATACAGGTGGGGTACAGGTCAAAACGCCTCCGGGAGGTCTGTAATGCTGCGGGAAAGGCTGCCGAGTCACCGGGGTGTCGGAGGGTCGTACCATTGGTGGGATACAGGTGGGGTACAGGTCAAAACGCTCCGGGAGGTCTGTAATGCTGCGGAAAGGCTGCCGAGTCACCTGGGTGTCGGAGGGTCGTACCATTGGTGGGATACAGGTGGGGTACAGGTCAAAACGCCTCCGGAGGTCTGTAATGCTGCGGGAAAGGCTGCCGAGTCACCGGGGTGTCGGAGGGTCGTACCATTGGTGGGATACAGGTGGGGTACAGGTCAAAACGCTCCGGGAGGTCTGTAATGCTGCGGGAAAGGCTGCCGAGTCACCGGGGTGTCGGAGGGTCGTACCATTGGTGGGATACAGGTGGGGTACAGGTCAAAACGCCTCCGGAGGTCTGTAATGCTGCGGAAAGGCTGCCGAGTCACCCGGGTGTCGGAGGGTCGTACCATTGGTGGGATACAGGTGGGGTACAGGTCAAAACGCTCCGGGAGGTCTGTAATGCTGCGGAAAGGCTGCCGAGTCACCCGGGGTGTCGGAGGGTCGTACCATTGGTGGGATACAGGTGGGGTACAGGTCAAAACGCCCGGGAGGTCTGTAATGCTGCGGGAAAGGCTGCCGAGTCACCCGGGGTGTCGGAGGGTCGTACCATTGGTGGGATACAGGTGGGGTACAGGTCAAAACGCCCGGGAGGTCTGTAATGCTGCGGAAAGGCTGCCGAGTCACCCGGGGTGTCGGAGGGTCGTACCATTGGTGGGATACAGGTGGGGTACAGGTCAAAACGCTCCGGGAGGTCTGTAATGCTGCGGGAAAGGCTGCCGAGTCACCGGGGTGTCGGAGGGTCGTACCATTGGTGGGATACAGGTGGGGTACAGGTCAAAACGCCCGGAGGTCTGTAATGCTGCGGGAAAGGCTGCCGAGTCACCCGGGGTGTCGGAGGGTCGTACCATTGGTGGGATACAGGTGGGGTACAGGTCAAAACGCCTCCGGAGGTCTGTAATGCTGCGGGAAAGGCTGCCGAGTCACCCGGGGTGTCGGAGGGTCGTACCATTGGTGGGATACAGGTGGGGTACAGGTCAAAACGCCTCCGGAGGTCTGTAATGCTGCGGGAAAGGCTGCCGAGTCACCTGGGTGTCGGAGGGTCGTACCATTGGTGGGATACAGGTGGGGTACAGGTCAAAACGCCCGGGAGGTCTGTAATGCTGCGGAAAGGCTGCCGAGTCACCCGGGTGTCGGAGGGTCGTACCATTGGTGGGATACAGGTGGGGTACAGGTCAAAACGCCCGGGAGGTCTGTAATGCTGCGGGAAAGGCTGCCGAGTCACCCGGGTGTCGGAGGGTCGTACCATTGGTGGGATACAGGTGGGGTACAGGTCAAAACGCCTCCGGAGGTCTGTAATGCTGCGGGAAAGGCTGCCGAGTCACCCGGGGTGTCGGAGGGTCGTACCATTGGTGGGATACAGGTGGGGTACAGGTCAAAACGCTCCGGAGGTCTGTAATGCTGCGGAAAGGCTGCCGAGTCACCCGGGGTGTCGGAGGGTCGTACCATTGGTGGGATACAGGTGGGGTACAGGTCAAAACGCCTCCGGGAGGTCTGTAATGCTGCGGGAAAGGCTGCCGAGTCACCCGGGGTGTCGGAGGGTCGTACCATTGGTGGGATACAGGTGGGGTACAGGTCAAAACGCCTCCGGGAGGTCTGTAATGCTGCGGGAAAGGCTGCCGAGTCACCCGGGTGTCGGAGGGTCGTACCATTGGTGGGATACAGGTGGGGTACAGGTCAAAACGCTCCGGAGGTCTGTAATGCTGCGGAAAGGCTGCCGAGTCACCCGGGGTGTCGGAGGGTCGTACCATTGGTGGGATACAGGTGGGGTACAGGTCAAAACGCCCGGAGGTCTGTAATGCTGCGGGAAAGGCTGCCGAGTCACCCGGGGTGTCGGAGGGTCGTACCATTGGTGGGATACAGGTGGGGTACAGGTCAAAACGCCTCCGGGAGGTCTGTAATGCTGCGGGAAAGGCTGCCGAGTCACCCGGGTGTCGGAGGGTCGTACCATTGGTGGGATACAGGTGGGGTACAGGTCAAAACGCCTGGAGGTCTGTAATGCTGCGGGAAAGGCTGCCGAGTCACCCGGGTGTCGGAGGGTCGTACCATTGGTGGGATACAGGTGGGGTACAGGTCAAAACGCTCCGGAGGTCTGTAATGCTGCGGGAAAGGCTGCCGAGTCACCCGGGTGTCGGAGGGTCGTACCATTGGTGGATACAGGTGGGGTACAGGTCAAAACGCCTCCGGAGGTCTGTAATGCTGCGGAAAGGCTGCCGAGTCACCCGGGGTGTCGGAGGGTCGTACCATTGGTGGGATACAGGTGGGGTACAGGTCAAAACGCCCGGAGGTCTGTAATGCTGCGGGAAAGGCTGCCGAGTCACTCCTGTGTCGGAGGGTCGTACCATTGGTGGGATACAGGTGGGGTACAGGTCAAAACGCTCCGGGAGGTCTGTAATGCTGCGGGAAAGGCTGCCGAGTCACCCGGGGTGTCGGAGGGGTCGTACCATTGGTGGGATACAGGTGGGGTACAGGTCAAAACGCCTGGAGGTCTGTAATGCTGCGGAAAGGCTGCCGAGTCACCTGGGGTGTCGGAGGGTCGTACCATTGGTGGGATACAGGTGGGGTACAGGTCAAAACGCCCCGGAGGTCTGTAATGCTGCGGGAAAGGCTGCCGAGTCACCCGGGTGTCGGAGGGTCGTACCATTGGTGGGATACAGGTGGGGTACAGGTCAAAACGCCCGGGAGGTCTGTAATGCTGCGGGAAAGGCTGCCGAGTCACCTGGGTGTCGGAGGGTCGTACCATTGGTGGGATACAGGTGGGGTACAGGTCAAAACGCCTGGAGGTCTGTAATGCTGCGGAAAGGCTGCCGAGTCACCGGGGTGTCGGAGGGTCGTACCATTGGTGGGATACAGGTGGGGTACAGGTCAAAACGCCTCCGGGAGGTCTGTAATGCTGCGGGAAAGGCTGCCGAGTCACCCGGGTGTCGGAGGGTCGTACCATTGGTGGGATACAGGTGGGGTACAGGTCAAAACGCCTCCGGAGGTCTGTAATGCTGCGGGAAAGGCTGCCGAGTCACCGGGTGTCGGAGGGTCGTACCATTGGGGGATACAGGTGGGGTACAGGTCAAAACGCCTCCGGAGGTCTGTAATGCTGCGGAAAGGCTGCCGAGTCACCTGGGGTGTCGGAGGGGTCGTACCATTGGTGGGATACAGGTGGGGTACAGGTCAAAACGCCTGGAGGTCTGTAATGCTGCGGGAAAGGCTGCCGAGTCACCCGGGGTGTCGGAGGGTCGTACCATTGGTGGGATACAGGTGGGGTACAGGTCAAAACGCCTCCGGAGGTCTGTAATGCTGCGGGAAAGGCTGCCGAGTCACCCGGGGTGTCGGAGGGTCGTACCATTGGTGGGATACAGGTGGGGTACAGGTCAAAACGCCTCCGGAGGTCTGTAATGCTGCGGAAAGGCTGCCGAGTCACCCGGGGTGTCGGAGGGTCGTACCATTGGTGGGATACAGGTGGGGTACAGGTCAAAACGCCTCCGGAGGTCTGTAATGCTGCGGGAAAGGCTGCCGAGTCACCCGGGGTGTCGGAGGGTCGTACCATTGGTGGGATACAGGTGGGTACAGGTCAAAACGCCGGGAGGTCTGTAATGCTGCGGAAAGGCTGCCGAGTCACCGGGGTGTCGGAGGGTCGTACCATTGGTGGGATACAGGTGGGGTACAGGTCAAAACGCCCGGAGGTCTGTAATGCTGCGGGAAAGGCTGCCGAGTCACCGGGGTGTCGGAGGGTCGTACCATTGGTGGGATACAGGTGGGGTACAGGTCAAAACGCCTCCGGGAGGTCTGTAATGCTGCGGGAAAGGCTGCCGAGTCACCCGGGTGTCGGAGGGTCGTACCATTGGTGGGATACAGGTGGGGTACAGGTCAAAACGCCTCCGGAGGTCTGTAATGCTGCGGGAAAGGCTGCCGAGTCACCCTGTGTCGGAGGGTCGTACCATTGGTGGGATACAGGTGGGGTACAGGTCAAAACGCCCGGAGGTCTGTAATGCTGCGGGAAAGGCTGCCGAGTCACCCGGGGTGTCGGAGGGTCGTACCATTGGTGGGATACAGGTGGGGTACAGGTCAAAACGCCTCCGGGAGGTCTGTAATGCTGCGGGAAAGGCTGCCGAGTCACCCGGGGTGTCGGAGGGTCGTACCATTGGTGGGATACAGGTGGGGTACAGGTCAAAACGCCCGGAGGTCTGTAATGCTGCGGGAAAGGCTGCCGAGTCACCCGGGGTGTCGGAGGGTCGTACCATTGGTGGGATACAGGTGGGGTACAGGTCAAAACGCCCGGGAGGTCTGTAATGCTGCGGGAAAGGCTGCCGAGTCACCTGGGTGTCGGAGGGTCGTACCATTGGTGGGATACAGGTGGGGTACAGGTCAAAACGCCGGGAGGTCTGTAATGCTGCGGAAAGGCTGCCGAGTCACCTGGGGTGTCGGAGGGTCGTACCATTGGTGGATACAGGTGGGGTACAGGTCAAAACGCCCGGGAGGTCTGTAATGCTGCGGAAAGGCTGCCGAGTCACCCGGGGTGTCGGAGGGTCGTACCATTGGTGGGATACAGGTGGGGTACAGGTCAAAACGCCTCCGGAGGTCTGTAATGCTGCGGAAAGGCTGCCGAGTCACCCGGGTGTCGGAGGGTCGTACCATTGGTGGGATACAGGTGGGGTACAGGTCAAAACGCCTCCGGAGGTCTGTAATGCTGCGGAAAGGCTGCCGAGTCACCGGGGTGTCGGAGGGGTCGTACCATTGGTGGGATACAGGTGGGGTACAGGTCAAAACGCCCGGGAGGTCTGTAATGCTGCGGAAAGGCTGCCGAGTCACCGGGTGTCGGAGGGTCGTACCATTGGTGGGATACAGGTGGGGTACAGGTCAAAACGCCTCCGGAGGTCTGTAATGCTGCGGGAAAGGCTGCCGAGTCACCTGGGTGTCGGAGGGTCGTACCATTGGTGGGATACAGGTGGGGTACAGGTCAAAACGCCCGGGAGGTCTGTAATGCTGCGGGAAAGGCTGCCGAGTCACCCGGGGTGTCGGAGGGTCGTACCATTGGTGGATACAGGTGGGGTACAGGTCAAAACGCTCCGGAGGTCTGTAATGCTGCGGGAAAGGCTGCCGAGTCACCCGGGGTGTCGGAGGGTCGTACCATTGGTGGGATACAGGTGGGGTACAGGTCAAAACGCCCCGGAGGTCTGTAATGCTGCGGGAAAGGCTGCCGAGTCACCTGGGGTGTCGGAGGGGTCGTACCATTGGTGGGATACAGGTGGGGTACAGGTCAAAACGCCCGGGAGGTCTGTAATGCTGCGGGAAAGGCTGCCGAGTCACCTGGGTGTCGGAGGGTCGTACCATTGGTGGGATACAGGTGGGGTACAGGTCAAAACGCCCGGAGGTCTGTAATGCTGCGGAAAGGCTGCCGAGTCACCCGGGGTGTCGGAGGGTCGTACCATTGGTGGGATACAGGTGGGGTACAGGTCAAAACGCCCCGGGAGGTCTGTAATGCTGCGGGAAAGGCTGCCGAGTCACCTGGGTGTCGGAGGGGTCGTACCATTGGTGGGATACAGGTGGGGCAGGTCAAAACGCCTCGGAGGTCTGTAATGCTGCGGGAAAGGCTGCCGAGTCACTCCGGGGTGTCGGAGGGTCGTACCATTGGTGGATACAGGTGGGTACAGGTCAAACGCCTCGGAGGTCTGTAATGCTGCGGGAAAGGCTGCCGAGTCACCCGGGTGTCGGAGGGGTCGTACCATTGGTGGGATACAGGTGGGGTACAGGTCAAAACGCCTCCGGGAGGTCTGTAATGCTGCGGAAAGGCTGCCGAGTCACCCGGTGTCGGAGGGTCGTACCATTGGGGATACAGGTGGGGTACAGGTCAAAACGCCTCCGGAGGTCTGTAATGCTGCGGGAAAGGCTGCCGAGTCACCTGGGTGTCGGAGGGTCGTACCATTGGTGGATACAGGTGGGGTACAGGTCAAAACGCTCCGGGAGGTCTGTAATGCTGCGGAAAGGCTGCCGAGTCACTCCGGTGTCGGAGGGTCAATGTTACAGGTGGGTACAGGTCAAAACGCCCGGGAGGTCTGTAATGCTGCGGAAAGGCTGCCGAGTCCCGGGTGTCGGAGGGTGTACCATTGGTGGGATACAGGTGGGGTACAGGTCAAAACGCCTCCGGAGGTCTGTAATGCTGCGGGAAAGGCTGCCGAGTCACCCTGGTGTCGGAGGGTCGTACCATTGGTGGGATACAGGTGGGGTACAGGTCAAACGCCTCCGGAGGTCTGTAATGCTGCGGGAAAGGCTGCCGAGTCACCCGGGGTGTCGGAGGGTCGTACCATTGGTGGGATACAGGTGGGCACAGGTCAAACGCCCGGAGGTCTGTAATGCTGCGGGAAAGGCTGCCGAGTCACCTGGGGTGTCGGAGGGTCGTACCATTGGTGGGATACAGGTGGGGTACAGGTCAAAACGCCCGGGAGGTCTGTAATGCTGCGTGAAAGGCTGCCGAGTCACCTGGGTGTCGGAGGGTCGTACCATTGGTGGGATACAGGTGGGGTACAGGTCAAAACGCTCCGGGAGGTCTGTAATGCTGCGGAAAGGCTGCCGAGTCACCCGTGTCGGAGGGGTCGTACCATTGGTGGATACAGGTGGGGTACAGGTCAAAACGCCCGGGAGGTCTGTAATGCTGCGGGAAAGGCTGCCGAGTCACCTGGGTGTCGGAGGGTCGTACCATTGGTGGGATACAGGTGGGGTACAGGTCAAAACGCCCGGAGGTCTGTAATGCTGCGGGAAAGGCTGCCGAGTCACTCGGGTGTCGGAGGGTCGTATTATTGGTGGGATACAGGTGGGGTACAGGTCAAAACGCCTGGGAGGTCTGTAATGCTGCGGAAAGGCTGCCGAGTCACTCCGGGTGTCGGAGGGTCGTACCATTGGTGGGATACAGGTGGGGTACAGGTCAAAACGCCTCCGGAGGTCTGTAATGCTGCGGAAAGGCTGCCGAGTCACTCCGGGTGTCGGAGGGGTCGTACCATTGTGGGATACAGGTGGGGTACAGGTCAAAACGCCCGGAGGTCTGTAATGCTGCGGAAAGGCTGAGTCACCCGTGTCGGAGGGTCGTACCATTGGTGGGATACAGGTGGGGTACAGGTCAAAACGCCTCCGGAGGTCTGTAATGCTGCGGAAAGGCTGCCGAGTCACCCGGGTGTCGGAGGGTCGTACCATTGGTGGATACAGGTGGGGTACAGGTCAAAACGCCTCCGGAGGTCTGTAATGCTGCGGGAAAGGCTGCCGAGTCACCCGGGGTGTCGGAGGGGTCGTACCATTGGTGGGATACAGGTGGGGTACAGGTCAAAACGCCCGGGAGGTCTGTACGCTGCGGGAAAGGCTGCCGAGTCACTCCGGGTGTCGGAGGGTCGTACCATTGGTGGGATACAGGTGGGGTACAGGTCAAAACGCCTCCGGAGGTCTGTAATGCTGCGGAAAGGCTGCCGAGTCACTCCGGGTGTCGGAGGGTCGTACCATTGGTGGGATACAGGTGGGGTACAGGTCAAAACGCCCGGAGGTCTGTAATGCTGCGGAAAGGCTGCCGAGTCACCCGGGTGTCGGAGGGTCGTACCATTGGTGGATACAGGTGGGTACAGGTCAAAACGCCCGGAGGTCTGTAATGCTGCGGGAAAGGCTGCCGAGTCACTCCGGTGTCGGAGGGTCGTACCATTGGTGGGATACAGGTGGGTACAGGTCAAAACGCCCGGGAGGTCTGTAATGCTGCGGGAAAGGCTGCCGAGTCACCCGGGGTGTCGGAGGGTCGTACCATTGGTGGATACAGGGGGTACAGGTCAAAACGCCGGAGGTCTGTAATGCCTGGGAAAGGCTGCCGAGTCACCTGGGTGTCGGAGGGGTCGTACCATTGGTGGGATACAGGTGGGGTACAGGTCAAAACGCCTGGAGGTCTGTAATGCTGCGGAAAGGCTGCCGAGTCACCTGGGTGTCGGAGGGTCGTACCATTGGTGGATACAGGTGGGGTACAGGTCAAAACGCCTCCGGGAGGTCTGTAATGCTGCGGGAAAGGCTGCTGAGTCACCTGGGGTGTCGGAGGGGTCGTACCATTGGTGGGATACAGGTGGGGTACAGGTCAAAACGCCTCCGGAGGTCTGTAATGCTGCGGAAAGGCTGCCGAGTCACCTGGGTGTCGGAGGGTCGTACCATTGGTGGGATACAGGTGGGGTACAGGTCAAAACGCCTCCGGGAGGTCTGTAATGCTGCGGAAAGGCTGCCGAGTCACCTGGGGTGTCGGAGGGTCGTACCATTGGTGGATACAGGTGGG
>JACBOU010000093.1:0-57023 GCA_014706145.1 Phytophthora sp. ST_20190627 | reverse complement strand
CCTTGGCCACCAGTCGCCTTGAACCGCCATACACCACTCGACTTGGAGGCACTCGTGTTCCCATACCACCGAGAAGGGAAATCGCCAGAGTCGTCTTCACTCTGCGCGACATTCGCTCGCTGCAGCCTCTGCTCCCGCGTTCTCGCGGATTCGCACTGGACACTTGGCGATCAATGTCCATGCTCCCCACAGTAGTGACAGGCGCTAGTCTTCGACACTTATCGTCCTTGCGCTTGCCGTTGTCGCTTGTCATGAACGTTGACCGTGCGCGGTGCCGTCCGCACCGCCACCTTATCCTGCGCTTCATGTCTTCATGCCAGCAGCCGAGAGGTCACGAGTTTCCCACGTCAACAGGTCGGCTCTCGGCTCAATACCGTGATGAGGAACTGGTACGACTCGCTGAGACTTGCCAGAAGCGTGATCACCAAGTCGTCCTCGCTGACCGGAGCGCCCACCGCGTCGAGCTGTTCCGCCAGCGTCTTGATCTTGATGATGTGCTCTAGCACATCATCACCTTCTTCCATCATGGTCGTGAAGAACGTCGACGGAAGGAAGGCTTGTTGGCCAAACTCTTCTTCTCGAAGTGTCCTTCCAGCCTTGACCATGCATCGTGAGCATCTTTGGCCGAACGCACTGGCGGCGGTTGCGAGTCCTCCATCGCGGGCAGACGATCGCCAGTGCCTTGCGCGACTTCTTCCGGAAGAGTGCTTGATCCGCCGCATCTGGCAGTGCTCCAGCTTCTTCACTCGTCACTTCCCACAGTTCGCGCTCCTCGAGCACCATCACCATCTTGAACTTCCACGTGTGGAAGTTGGTTCCGCTTGAACTTGTTGATGCGGGCGGTGGTGGTCGGGTGGCGTCCATGGCGAAGAGCGTAGTCGAGTCTTGGTCAGGAAGACGGGGCTTGGGCTCGCTTAAAAGGAAGGTCGTTTGAGCATGATGTCAAAATGCAAAGTGATTGATTTAGATCCTTAGTTCGCAAACTGCTTGCTACCTCTAAGTCTGTTGTCCTACATTCTGCGTACCTCCTACTGAATTCATTACTGACGGCTGAGTTACTTTGGCCAATCAGAGGGTATCCACGTCGATGCCCATCTTGTACCCACAATCTTGTACCCACGCGCCATAATCACCCATGGCGTAATCACCGGAATGATTGCGTCGCCCACTGTTAGTGAAGGAAGTCATACCGAGTATCCTACCGAGTATACCCGCGAGCAAGTCAGGAAGGCGCCAGGTCGTTGAGCAATCCCACTGTTGCATTGTGAGGGCAGTCTCTAGGAAGTCCCCGCGCGATACCACATGCTCTGCAAATTGTTAGGTCACTAGATACACGCTTCGAGGAAGTATTCGCTGAAAACAAAATGTTGGGCGATCCCACTGTTGCGTTATGACAGAAATCTCTGGGATCCCCTTTGCGCCATACCACGTCGTGTGAAGGTGCGTAGTTCCCGCGATACAGGCTTCGACAAATAATTGGCTGAAAACAGGTCGTTGAGCTATCCCACTGTTGCATTGTGAGGGGCAGTCTCTAGGAAGTCCCGCGCGATACCACATGCTCTGCAAATTGTTAGGTCACTAGATACACGCTTCGAGTATTCGCTGAAAACAAAATGTTGGGCGATCCACTGTTGCGTGACAGAAATCTCTGGGATCCGCATACCACGTCGTGTGAAGGTGCGTAGTTCCCGCGATACAGGCTTCGACAAATAATTGGCTGAAAACAGGTCGTTGAGCTATCCCACTGTTGCATTGTGAGGGGCAGTCTCTAGGAGTCCCGCGCGATACCACATGCTCTGCAAATTGTTAGGTCACTAGATACACGCTTCGAGGAAGTATTCGCTGAAAACAAAATGTTGGGCGATCCCACTGTTGCGTTATGACAGAAATCTCTGGGATCCCTTTGCGCCATACCACGTCGTGTGAAGGTGCGTAGTTCCCGCGATACAGGCTTCGACAAATAATTGGCTGAAAACAGGTCGTTGAGCTATCCCACTGTTGCATTGTGAGGGGCAGTCTCTAGGAAGTCCCCGCGCGATACCACATGCTCTGCAAATTGTTAGGTCACTAGATACACGCTTCGAGTATTCGCTGAAAACAAAATGTTGGGCGATCCACTGTTGCGTTATGACAGAAATCTCTGGGATCCCTTTGCTTACCACGTCGTGTGAAGGTGCGTAGTTCCCGATACAGGCTTCGACAAATAATTGGCTGAAAACAGGTCGTTGAGCTATCCCACTGTTGCATTGTGAGGGGCAGTCTCTAGGAAGTCCCGCGCGATACCATGCTCTGCAAATTGTTAGGTCACTAGATACACGCTTCGAGTATTCGCTGAAAACAAAATGTTGGGCGATCCCACTGTTGCGTTATGACAGAAATCTCTGGGATCCCCTTTGCGCCATACCACGTCGTGTGAAGGTGCGTAGTTCCCGCGATACAGGCTTCGACAAATAATTGGCTGAAAACAGGTCGTTGAGCTATCCCACTGTTGCATTGTGAGGGCAGTCTCTAGGAAGTCCCCGCGCGATACCACATGCTCTGCAAATTGTTAGGTCACTAGATACACGCTTCGAGGAAGTATTCGCTGAAAACAAAATGTTGGGCGATCCCACTGTTGCGTTATGACAGAAATCTCTGGGATCCCCTTTGCGCCATACCACGTCGTGTGAAGGTGCGTAGTTCCCGCGATACAGGCTTCGACAAATAATTGGCTGAAAACAGGTCGTTGAGCTATCCCACTGTTGCATTGTGAGGGGCAGTCTCTAGGAAGTCCCGCGCGATACCACATGCTCTGCAAATTGTTAGGTCACTAGATACACGCTTCGAGGAAGTATTCGCTGAAAACAAAATGTTGGGCGATCCCACTGTTGCGTTATGACAGAAATCTCTGGGATCCCCTTTGCGCCATACCACGTCGTGTGAAGGTGCGTAGTTCCCGCGATACAGGCTTCGACAAATAATTGGCTGAAAACAGGTCGTTGAGCTATCCCACTGTTGCATTGTGAGGGGCAGTCTCTAGGAAGTCCCCGCGCGATACCACATGCTCTGCAAATTGTTAGGTCACTAGATACACGCTTCGAGGAAGTATTCGCTGAAAACAAAATGTTGGGCGATCCCACTGTTGCGTTATGACAGAAATCTCTGGGATCCCCTTTGCGCCATACCACGTCGTGTGAAGGTGCGTAGTTCCCGCGATACAGGCTTCGACAAATAATTGGCTGAAAACAGGTCGTTGAGCTATCCCACTGTTGCATTGTGAGGGGCAGTCTCTAGGAAGTCCCCGCGCGATACCACATGCTCTGCAAATTGTTAGGTCACTAGATACACGCTTCGAGGAAGTATTCGCTGAAAACAAAATGTTGGGCGATCCCACTGTTGCGTTATGACAGAAATCTCTGGGATCCCCTTTGCGCCATACCACGTCGTGTGAAGGTGCGTAGTTCCCGCGATACAGGCTTCGACAAATAATTGGCTGAAAACAGGTCGTTGAGCTATCCCACTGTTGCATTGTGAGGGGCAGTCTCTAGGAAGTCCCCGCGCGATACCACATGCTCTGCAAATTGTTAGGTCACTAGATACACGCTTCGAGGAAGTATTCGCTGAAAACAAAATGTTGGGCGATCCCACTGTTGCGTTATGACAGAAATCTCTGGGATCCCTTTGCGCCATACCACGTCGTGTGAAGGTGCGTAGTTCCCGCGATACAGGCTTCGACAAATAATTGGCTGAAAACAGGTCGTTGAGCTATCCCACTGTTGCATTGTGAGGGGCAGTCTCTAGGAAGTCCCCGCGCGATACCACATGCTCTGCAAATTGTTAGGTCACTAGATACACGCTTCGAGGAAGTATTCGCTGAAAACAAAATGTTGGGCGATCCCACTGTTGCGTTATGACAGAAATCTCTGGGATCCCCTTTGCGCCATACCACGTCGTGTGAAGGTGCGTAGTTCCCGCGATACAGGCTTCGACAAATAATTGGCTGAAAACAGGTCGTTGAGCTATCCCACTGTTGCATTGTGAGGGGCAGTCTCTAGGAAGTCCCCGCGCGATACCACATGCTCTGCAAATTGTTAGGTCACTAGATACACGCTTCGAGGAAGTATTCGCTGAAAACAAAATGTTGGGCGATCCCACTGTTGCGTTATGACAGAAATCTCTGGGATCCCCTTTGCGCCATACCACGTCGTGTGAAGGTGCGTAGTTCCCGCGATACAGGCTTCGACAAATAATTGGCTGAAAACAGGTCGTTGAGCTATCCCACTGTTGCATTGTGAGGGGCAGTCTCTAGGAAGTCCCCGCGCGATACCACATGCTCTGCAAATTGTTAGGTCACTAGATACACGCTTCGAGGAAGTATTCGCTGAAAACAAAATGTTGGGCGATCCCACTGTTGCGTTATGACAGAAATCTCTGGGATCCCTTTGCGCCATACCACGTCGTGTGAAGGTGCGTAGTTCCCGCGATACAGGCTTCGACAAATAATTGGCTGAAAACAGGTCGTTGAGCTATCCCACTGTTGCATTGTGAGGGGCAGTCTCTAGGAAGTCCCCGCGCGATACCACATGCTCTGCAAATTGTTAGGTCACTAGATACACGCTTCGAGGAAGTATTCGCTGAAAACAAAATGTTGGGCGATCCCACTGTTGCGTTATGACAGAAATCTCTGGGATCCCCTTTGCGCCATACCACGTCGTGTGAAGGTGCGTAGTTCCCGCGATACAGGCTTCGACAAATAATTGGCTGAAAACAGGTCGTTGAGCTATCCCACTGTTGCATTGTGAGGGGCAGTCTCTAGGAAGTCCCCGCGCGATACCACATGCTCTGCAAATTGTTAGGTCACTAGATACACGCTTCGAGGAAGTATTCGCTGAAAACAAAATGTTGGGCGATCCCACTGTTGCGTTATGACAGAAATCTCTGGGATCCCCTTTGCGCCATACCACGTCGTGTGAAGGTGCGTAGTTCCCGCGATACAGGCTTCGACAAATAATTGGCTGAAAACAGGTCGTTGAGCTATCCCACTGTTGCATTGTGAGGGGCAGTCTCTAGAAGTCCCCGCGCGATACCACATGCTCTGCAAATTGTTAGGTCACTAGATACACGCTTCGAGGAAGTATTCGCTGAAAACAAAATGTTGGGCGATCCACTGTTGCGTTATGACAGAAATCTCTGGGATCCCCTTTGCGCCATACCACGTCGTGTGAAGGTGCGTAGTTCCCGCGATACAGGCTTCGACAAATAATTGGCTGAAAACAGGTCGTTGAGCTATCCCACTGTTGCATTGTGAGGGGCAGTCTCTAGGAAGTCGCGCGATACCACATGCTCTGCAAATTGTTAGGTCACTAGATACACGCTTCGAAGTATTCGCTGAAAACAAAATGTTGGGCGATCCCACTGTTGCGTTATGACAGAAATCTCTGGGATCCCCTTTGCGCCATACCACGTCGTGTGAAGGTGCGTAGTTCCCGCGATACAGGCTTCGACAAATAATTGGCTGAAAACAGGTCGTTGAGCTATCCCACTGTTGCATTGTGAGGGGCAGTCTCTAGGAAGTCCCCGCGCGATACCACATGCTCTGCAAATTGTTAGGTCACTAGATACACGCTTCGAGGAAGTATTCGCTGAAAACAAAATGTTGGGCGATCCCACTGTTGCGTTATGACAGAAATCTCTGGGATCCCCTTTGCGCCATACCACGTCGTGTGAAGGTGCGTAGTTCCCGATACAGGCTTCGACAAATAATTGGCTGAAAACAGGTCGTTGAGCTATCCCACTGTTGCATTGTGAGGGGCAGTCTCTAGGAAGTCCCCGCGCGATACCACATGCTCTGCAAATTGTTAGGTCACTAGATACACGCTTCGAGTATTCGCTGAAAACAAAATGTTGGGCGATCCCACTGTTGCGTTATGACAGAAATCTCTGGGATCCCCTTTGCGCCATACCACGTCGTGTGAAGGTGCGTAGTTCCCGCGATACAGGCTTCGACAAATAATTGGCTGAAAACAGGTCGTTGAGCTATCCCACTGTTGCATTGTGAGGGGCAGTCTCTAGGAAGTCCCCGCGCGATACCACATGCTCTGCAAATTGTTAGGTCACTAGATACACGCTTCGAGGAAGTATTCGCTGAAAACAAAATGTTGGGCGATCACTGTTGCGTTATGACAGAAATCTCTGGGATCCCTTTGCGCCATACCACGTCGTGTGAAGGTGCGTAGTTCCCGCGATACAGGCTTCGACAAATAATTGGCTGAAAACAGGTCGTTGAGCTATCCCACTGTTGCATTGTGAGGGGCAGTCTCTAGGAAGTCCCCGCGCGATACCACATGCTCTGCAAATTGTTAGGTCACTAGATACACGCTTCGAGGAAGTATTCGCTGAAAACAAAATGTTGGGCGATCCCACTGTTGCGTTATGACAGAAATCTCTGGGATCCCCTTTGCGCCATACCACGTCGTGTGAAGGTGCGTAGTTCCCGCGATACAGGCTTCGACAAATAATTGGCTGAAAACAGGTCGTTGAGCTATCCCACTGTTGCATTGTGAGGGGCAGTCTCTAGGAAGTCCCCGCGCGATACCACATGCTCTGCAAATTGTTAGGTCACTAGATACACGCTTCGAGGAAGTATTCGCTGAAAACAAAATGTTGGGCGATCCCACTGTTGCGTTATGACAGAAATCTCTGGGATCCCCTTTGCGCCATACCACGTCGTGTGAAGGTGCGTAGTTCCCGCGATACAGGCTTCGACAAATAATTGGCTGAAAACAGGTCGTTGAGCTATCCCACTGTTGCATTGTGAGGGGCAGTCTCTAGGAAGTCCCCGCGCGATACCACATGCTCTGCAAATTGTTAGGTCACTAGATACACGCTTCGAGGAAGTATTCGCTGAAAACAAAATGTTGGGCGATCCCACTGTTGCGTTATGACAGAAATCTCTGGGATCCCCTTTGCGCCATACCACGTCGTGTGAAGGTGCGTAGTTCCCGCGATACAGGCTTCGACAAATAATTGGCTGAAAACAGGTCGTTGAGCTATCCCACTGTTGCATTGTGAGGGGCAGTCTCTAGGAAGTCCCCGCGCGATACCACATGCTCTGCAAATTGTTAGGTCACTAGATACACGCTTCGAGGAAGTATTCGCTGAAAACAAAATGTTGGGCGATCCCACTGTTGCGTTATGACAGAAATCTCTGGGATCCCCTTTGCGCCATACCACGTCGTGTGAAGGTGCGTAGTTCCCGCGATACAGGCTTCGACAAATAATTGGCTGAAAACAGGTCGTTGAGCTATCCCACTGTTGCATTGTGAGGGGCAGTCTCTAGGAAGTCCCCGCGCGATACCACATGCTCTGCAAATTGTTAGGTCACTAGATACACGCTTCGAGGAAGTATTCGCTGAAAACAAAATGTTGGGCGATCCCACTGTTGCGTTATGACAGAAATCTCTGGGATCCCCTTTGCGCCATACCACGTCGTGTGAAGGTGCGTAGTTCCCGCGATACAGGCTTCGACAAATAATTGGCTGAAAACAGGTCGTTGAGCTATCCCACTGTTGCATTGTGAGGGGCAGTCTCTAGGAAGTCCCCGCGCGATACCACATGCTCTGCAAATTGTTAGGTCACTAGATACACGCTTCGAGGAAGTATTCGCTGAAAACAAAATGTTGGGCGATCCCACTGTTGCGTTATGACAGAAATCTCTGGGATCCCCTTTGCGCCATACCACGTCGTGTGAAGGTGCGTAGTTCCCGCGATACAGGCTTCGACAAATAATTGGCTGAAAACAGGTCGTTGAGCTATCCCACTGTTGCATTGTGAGGGGCAGTCTCTAGGAAGTCCCCGCGCGATACCACATGCTCTGCAAATTGTTAGGTCACTAGATACACGCTTCGAGGAAGTATTCGCTGAAAACAAAATGTTGGGCGATCCCACTGTTGCGTTATGACAGAAATCTCTGGGATCCCCTTTGCGCCATACCACGTCGTGTGAAGGTGCGTAGTTCCCGCGATACAGGCTTCGACAAATAATTGGCTGAAAACAGGTCGTTGAGCTATCCCACTGTTGCATTGTGAGGGGCAGTCTCTAGGAAGTCCCCGCGCGATACCACATGCTCTGCAAATTGTTAGGTCACTAGATACACGCTTCGAGGAAGTATTCGCTGAAAACAAAATGTTGGGCGATCCCACTGTTGCGTTATGACAGAAATCTCTGGGATCCCCTTTGCGCCATACCACGTCGTGTGAAGGTGCGTAGTTCCCGCGATACAGGCTTCGACAAATAATTGGCTGAAAACAGGTCGTTGAGCTATCCCACTGTTGCATTGTGAGGGGCAGTCTCTAGGAAGTCCCCGCGCGATACCACATGCTCTGCAAATTGTTAGGTCACTAGATACACGCTTCGAGGAAGTATTCGCTGAAAACAAAATGTTGGGCGATCCCACTGTTGCGTTATGACAGAAATCTCTGGGATCCCCTTTGCGCCATACCACGTCGTGTGAAGGTGCGTAGTTCCCGCGATACAGGCTTCGACAAATAATTGGCTGAAAACAGGTCGTTGAGCTATCCCACTGTTGCATTGTGAGGGGCAGTCTCTAGGAAGTCCCCGCGCGATACCACATGCTCTGCAAATTGTTAGGTCACTAGATACACGCTTCGAGGAAGTATTCGCTGAAAACAAAATGTTGGGCGATCCCACTGTTGCGTTATGACAGAAATCTCTGGGATCCCCTTTGCGCCATACCACGTCGTGTGAAGGTGCGTAGTTCCCGCGATACAGGCTTCGACAAATAATTGGCTGAAAACAGGTCGTTGAGCTATCCCACTGTTGCATTGTGAGGGGCAGTCTCTAGGAAGTCCCCGCGCGATACCACATGCTCTGCAAATTGTTAGGTCACTAGATACACGCTTCGAGGAAGTATTCGCTGAAAACAAAATGTTGGGCGATCCCACTGTTGCGTTATGACAGAAATCTCTGGGATCCCCTTTGCGCCATACCACGTCGTGTGAAGGTGCGTAGTTCCCGCGATACAGGCTTCGACAAATAATTGGCTGAAAACAGGTCGTTGAGCTATCCCACTGTTGCATTGTGAGGGGCAGTCTCTAGGAAGTCCCCGCGCGATACCACATGCTCTGCAAATTGTTAGGTCACTAGATACACGCTTCGAGGAAGTATTCGCTGAAAACAAAATGTTGGGCGATCCCACTGTTGCGTTATGACAGAAATCTCTGGGATCCCCTTTGCGCCATACCACGTCGTGTGAAGGTGCGTAGTTCCCGCGATACAGGCTTCGACAAATAATTGGCTGAAAACAGGTCGTTGAGCTATCCCACTGTTGCATTGTGAGGGGCAGTCTCTAGGAAGTCCCCGCGCGATACCACATGCTCTGCAAATTGTTAGGTCACTAGATACACGCTTCGAGGAAGTATTCGCTGAAAACAAAATGTTGGGCGATCCCACTGTTGCGTTATGACAGAAATCTCTGGGATCCCCTTTGCGCCATACCACGTCGTGTGAAGGTGCGTAGTTCCCGCGATACAGGCTTCGACAAATAATTGGCTGAAAACAGGTCGTTGAGCTATCCCACTGTTGCATTGTGAGGGGCAGTCTCTAGGAAGTCCCCGCGCGATACCACATGCTCTGCAAATTGTTAGGTCACTAGATACACGCTTCGAGGAAGTATTCGCTGAAAACAAAATGTTGGGCGATCCCACTGTTGCGTTATGACAGAAATCTCTGGGATCCCCTTTGCGCCATACCACGTCGTGTGAAGGTGCGTAGTTCCCGCGATACAGGCTTCGACAAATAATTGGCTGAAAACAGGTCGTTGAGCTATCCCACTGTTGCATTGTGAGGGGCAGTCTCTAGGAAGTCCCCGCGCGATACCACATGCTCTGCAAATTGTTAGGTCACTAGATACACGCTTCGAGGAAGTATTCGCTGAAAACAAAATGTTGGGCGATCCCACTGTTGCGTTATGACAGAAATCTCTGGGATCCCCTTTGCGCCATACCACGTCGTGTGAAGGTGCGTAGTTCCCGCGATACAGGCTTCGACAAATAATTGGCTGAAAACAGGTCGTTGAGCTATCCCACTGTTGCATTGTGAGGGGCAGTCTCTAGGAAGTCCCCGCGCGATACCACATGCTCTGCAAATTGTTAGGTCACTAGATACACGCTTCGAGGAAGTATTCGCTGAAAACAAAATGTTGGGCGATCCCACTGTTGCGTTATGACAGAAATCTCTGGGATCCCCTTTGCGCCATACCACGTCGTGTGAAGGTGCGTAGTTCCCGCGATACAGGCTTCGACAAATAATTGGCTGAAAACAGGTCGTTGAGCTATCCCACTGTTGCATTGTGAGGGGCAGTCTCTAGGAAGTCCCCGCGCGATACCACATGCTCTGCAAATTGTTAGGTCACTAGATACACGCTTCGAGGAAGTATTCGCTGAAAACAAAATGTTGGGCGATCCCACTGTTGCGTTATGACAGAAATCTCTGGGATCCCCTTTGCGCCATACCACGTCGTGTGAAGGTGCGTAGTTCCCGCGATACAGGCTTCGACAAATAATTGGCTGAAAACAGGTCGTTGAGCTATCCCACTGTTGCATTGTGAGGGGCAGTCTCTAGGAAGTCCCCGCGCGATACCACATGCTCTGCAAATTGTTAGGTCACTAGATACACGCTTCGAGGAAGTATTCGCTGAAAACAAAATGTTGGGCGATCCCACTGTTGCGTTATGACAGAAATCTCTGGGATCCCCTTTGCGCCATACCACGTCGTGTGAAGGTGCGTAGTTCCCGCGATACAGGCTTCGACAAATAATTGGCTGAAAACAGGTCGTTGAGCTATCCCACTGTTGCATTGTGAGGGGCAGTCTCTAGGAAGTCCCCGCGCGATACCACATGCTCTGCAAATTGTTAGGTCACTAGATACACGCTTCGAGGAAGTATTCGCTGAAAACAAAATGTTGGGCGATCCCACTGTTGCGTTATGACAGAAATCTCTGGGATCCCCTTTGCGCCATACCACGTCGTGTGAAGGTGCGTAGTTCCCGCGATACAGGCTTCGACAAATAATTGGCTGAAAACAGGTCGTTGAGCTATCCCACTGTTGCATTGTGAGGGGCAGTCTCTAGGAAGTCCCCGCGCGATACCACATGCTCTGCAAATTGTTAGGTCACTAGATACACGCTTCGAGGAAGTATTCGCTGAAAACAAAATGTTGGGCGATCCCACTGTTGCGTTATGACAGAAATCTCTGGGATCCCCTTTGCGCCATACCACGTCGTGTGAAGGTGCGTAGTTCCCGCGATACAGGCTTCGACAAATAATTGGCTGAAAACAGGTCGTTGAGCTATCCCACTGTTGCATTGTGAGGGGCAGTCTCTAGGAAGTCCCCGCGCGATACCACATGCTCTGCAAATTGTTAGGTCACTAGATACACGCTTCGAGGAAGTATTCGCTGAAAACAAAATGTTGGGCGATCCCACTGTTGCGTTATGACAGAAATCTCTGGGATCCCCTTTGCGCCATACCACGTCGTGTGAAGGTGCGTAGTTCCCGCGATACAGGCTTCGACAAATAATTGGCTGAAAACAGGTCGTTGAGCTATCCCACTGTTGCATTGTGAGGGGCAGTCTCTAGGAAGTCCCCGCGCGATACCACATGCTCTGCAAATTGTTAGGTCACTAGATACACGCTTCGAGGAAGTATTCGCTGAAAACAAAATGTTGGGCGATCCCACTGTTGCGTTATGACAGAAATCTCTGGGATCCCCTTTGCGCCATACCACGTCGTGTGAAGGTGCGTAGTTCCCGCGATACAGGCTTCGACAAATAATTGGCTGAAAACAGGTCGTTGAGCTATCCCACTGTTGCATTGTGAGGGGCAGTCTCTAGGAAGTCCCCGCGCGATACCACATGCTCTGCAAATTGTTAGGTCACTAGATACACGCTTCGAGGAAGTATTCGCTGAAAACAAAATGTTGGGCGATCCCACTGTTGCGTTATGACAGAAATCTCTGGGATCCCCTTTGCGCCATACCACGTCGTGTGAAGGTGCGTAGTTCCCGCGATACAGGCTTCGACAAATAATTGGCTGAAAACAGGTCGTTGAGCTATCCCACTGTTGCATTGTGAGGGGCAGTCTCTAGGAAGTCCCCGCGCGATACCACATGCTCTGCAAATTGTTAGGTCACTAGATACACGCTTCGAGGAAGTATTCGCTGAAAACAAAATGTTGGGCGATCCCACTGTTGCGTTATGACAGAAATCTCTGGGATCCCCTTTGCGCCATACCACGTCGTGTGAAGGTGCGTAGTTCCCGCGATACAGGCTTCGACAAATAATTGGCTGAAAACAGGTCGTTGAGCTATCCCACTGTTGCATTGTGAGGGGCAGTCTCTAGGAAGTCCCCGCGCGATACCACATGCTCTGCAAATTGTTAGGTCACTAGATACACGCTTCGAGGAAGTATTCGCTGAAAACAAAATGTTGGGCGATCCCACTGTTGCGTTATGACAGAAATCTCTGGGATCCCCTTTGCGCCATACCACGTCGTGTGAAGGTGCGTAGTTCCCGCGATACAGGCTTCGACAAATAATTGGCTGAAAACAGGTCGTTGAGCTATCCCACTGTTGCATTGTGAGGGGCAGTCTCTAGGAAGTCCCCGCGCGATACCACATGCTCTGCAAATTGTTAGGTCACTAGATACACGCTTCGAGGAAGTATTCGCTGAAAACAAAATGTTGGGCGATCCCACTGTTGCGTTATGACAGAAATCTCTGGGATCCCCTTTGCGCCATACCACGTCGTGTGAAGGTGCGTAGTTCCCGCGATACAGGCTTCGACAAATAATTGGCTGAAAACAGGTCGTTGAGCTATCCCACTGTTGCATTGTGAGGGGCAGTCTCTAGGAAGTCCCCGCGCGATACCACATGCTCTGCAAATTGTTAGGTCACTAGATACACGCTTCGAGGAAGTATTCGCTGAAAACAAAATGTTGGGCGATCCCACTGTTGCGTTATGACAGAAATCTCTGGGATCCCCTTTGCGCCATACCACGTCGTGTGAAGGTGCGTAGTTCCCGCGATACAGGCTTCGACAAATAATTGGCTGAAAACAGGTCGTTGAGCTATCCCACTGTTGCATTGTGAGGGGCAGTCTCTAGGAAGTCCCCGCGCGATACCACATGCTCTGCAAATTGTTAGGTCACTAGATACACGCTTCGAGGAAGTATTCGCTGAAAACAAAATGTTGGGCGATCCCACTGTTGCGTTATGACAGAAATCTCTGGGATCCCCTTTGCGCCATACCACGTCGTGTGAAGGTGCGTAGTTCCCGCGATACAGGCTTCGACAAATAATTGGCTGAAAACAGGTCGTTGAGCTATCCCACTGTTGCATTGTGAGGGGCAGTCTCTAGGAAGTCCCCGCGCGATACCACATGCTCTGCAAATTGTTAGGTCACTAGATACACGCTTCGAGGAAGTATTCGCTGAAAACAAAATGTTGGGCGATCCCACTGTTGCGTTATGACAGAAATCTCTGGGATCCCCTTTGCGCCATACCACGTCGTGTGAAGGTGCGTAGTTCCCGCGATACAGGCTTCGACAAATAATTGGCTGAAAACAGGTCGTTGAGCTATCCCACTGTTGCATTGTGAGGGGCAGTCTCTAGGAAGTCCCCGCGCGATACCACATGCTCTGCAAATTGTTAGGTCACTAGATACACGCTTCGAGGAAGTATTCGCTGAAAACAAAATGTTGGGCGATCCCACTGTTGCGTTATGACAGAAATCTCTGGGATCCCCTTTGCGCCATACCACGTCGTGTGAAGGTGCGTAGTTCCCGCGATACAGGCTTCGACAAATAATTGGCTGAAAACAGGTCGTTGAGCTATCCCACTGTTGCATTGTGAGGGGCAGTCTCTAGGAAGTCCCCGCGCGATACCACATGCTCTGCAAATTGTTAGGTCACTAGATACACGCTTCGAGGAAGTATTCGCTGAAAACAAAATGTTGGGCGATCCCACTGTTGCGTTATGACAGAAATCTCTGGGATCCCCTTTGCGCCATACCACGTCGTGTGAAGGTGCGTAGTTCCCGCGATACAGGCTTCGACAAATAATTGGCTGAAAACAGGTCGTTGAGCTATCCCACTGTTGCATTGTGAGGGGCAGTCTCTAGGAAGTCCCCGCGCGATACCACATGCTCTGCAAATTGTTAGGTCACTAGATACACGCTTCGAGGAAGTATTCGCTGAAAACAAAATGTTGGGCGATCCCACTGTTGCGTTATGACAGAAATCTCTGGGATCCCCTTTGCGCCATACCACGTCGTGTGAAGGTGCGTAGTTCCCGCGATACAGGCTTCGACAAATAATTGGCTGAAAACAGGTCGTTGAGCTATCCCACTGTTGCATTGTGAGGGGCAGTCTCTAGGAAGTCCCCGCGCGATACCACATGCTCTGCAAATTGTTAGGTCACTAGATACACGCTTCGAGGAAGTATTCGCTGAAAACAAAATGTTGGGCGATCCCACTGTTGCGTTATGACAGAAATCTCTGGGATCCCCTTTGCGCCATACCACGTCGTGTGAAGGTGCGTAGTTCCCGCGATACAGGCTTCGACAAATAATTGGCTGAAAACAGGTCGTTGAGCTATCCCACTGTTGCATTGTGAGGGGCAGTCTCTAGGAAGTCCCCGCGCGATACCACATGCTCTGCAAATTGTTAGGTCACTAGATACACGCTTCGAGGAAGTATTCGCTGAAAACAAAATGTTGGGCGATCCCACTGTTGCGTTATGACAGAAATCTCTGGGATCCCCTTTGCGCCATACCACGTCGTGTGAAGGTGCGTAGTTCCCGCGATACAGGCTTCGACAAATAATTGGCTGAAAACAGGTCGTTGAGCTATCCCACTGTTGCATTGTGAGGGGCAGTCTCTAGGAAGTCCCCGCGCGATACCACATGCTCTGCAAATTGTTAGGTCACTAGATACACGCTTCGAGGAAGTATTCGCTGAAAACAAAATGTTGGGCGATCCCACTGTTGCGTTATGACAGAAATCTCTGGGATCCCCTTTGCGCCATACCACGTCGTGTGAAGGTGCGTAGTTCCCGCGATACAGGCTTCGACAAATAATTGGCTGAAAACAGGTCGTTGAGCTATCCCACTGTTGCATTGTGAGGGGCAGTCTCTAGGAAGTCCCCGCGCGATACCACATGCTCTGCAAATTGTTAGGTCACTAGATACACGCTTCGAGGAAGTATTCGCTGAAAACAAAATGTTGGGCGATCCCACTGTTGCGTTATGACAGAAATCTCTGGGATCCCCTTTGCGCCATACCACGTCGTGTGAAGGTGCGTAGTTCCCGCGATACAGGCTTCGACAAATAATTGGCTGAAAACAGGTCGTTGAGCTATCCCACTGTTGCATTGTGAGGGGCAGTCTCTAGGAAGTCCCCGCGCGATACCACATGCTCTGCAAATTGTTAGGTCACTAGATACACGCTTCGAGGAAGTATTCGCTGAAAACAAAATGTTGGGCGATCCCACTGTTGCGTTATGACAGAAATCTCTGGGATCCCCTTTGCGCCATACCACGTCGTGTGAAGGTGCGTAGTTCCCGCGATACAGGCTTCGACAAATAATTGGCTGAAAACAGGTCGTTGAGCTATCCCACTGTTGCATTGTGAGGGGCAGTCTCTAGGAAGTCCCCGCGCGATACCACATGCTCTGCAAATTGTTAGGTCACTAGATACACGCTTCGAGGAAGTATTCGCTGAAAACAAAATGTTGGGCGATCCCACTGTTGCGTTATGACAGAAATCTCTGGGATCCCCTTTGCGCCATACCACGTCGTGTGAAGGTGCGTAGTTCCCGCGATACAGGCTTCGACAAATAATTGGCTGAAAACAGGTCGTTGAGCTATCCCACTGTTGCATTGTGAGGGGCAGTCTCTAGGAAGTCCCCGCAAAAGGAAGGTCGTTTGAGCACTTGATGTCAAAATGCAAAGTGATTGATTTAGATCCTTAGTTCGCAAACTGCTTGCTACCTCTAAGTCTGTTGTCCTACATACTGGGTACACTCTACTGGATTCATTACTGACGACTGAGTTACTTTGGCCAATCAGCGAGTGACACGTCGATGCCCATCTTGTACCCACAATCTTGTACCCACGCGCCGCATAATCACCCATGGCGTAATCACCGGAATGATTGCGTCGCCACTGAGTGAAGGTCATACCGGTATCTACCGGTATACCGCAGCTGGTTGAGGCGTCTTCTTGACCACCCCGCTCGACTCGACAGCCTTTGGCGCTTGGATACCGAGCTTGACGAAGAACCTCAAACTGCACAGCAGTGATCGCCTTCGTCATGATGTCAGCCAGCATGTCGGTCGTCGAAACATACTGCAGCTCCACTTGACCGTCTTCCACCTTCTCGCGTACGAAGTGGTAGCGAATGTCGATGTGCTTGGTGCGCTTGTGAAACTCCGGGTTCTTGGCCAACGCGATGGAGCCTTGGTTGTCCTCATAGATCTTGATTGCTTCATCGCTTGCCATCTCGCCGAGTTCGCACAGGAACACCTTGAGCCACACCGCCTCTTGCGTCGCCTCCGACAGCGCCATGTACTCGGCTTCCGTTGAAGACAGCGCCACCGTCCGCTGCTTCTTGCTGCGCCAGCTGATGCATCCGCCGTTCATCATGAACGCGTAGCCACTTGTACTCCTTCTTGACTCGATGTCTCCGGCCCAGTCTGCATCCGAGTAGCCGCACGTGCCGAAGATGTCTTCTCGTGAGAACTCGAGTCCGTGCGCAGGCGTTGCTTGAAGATACCGCAGCACGCGTTTGAGGGCTTGCCAATGCGTCGGACACGGGTCGGCGGAGAACTGGCTCAGTACTCCCACTGCAGCAGCGAGGTCCGGACGCGTCGCCACCATCAGGTACATGAGTCCTCCGACGGCGCTCCGGTACGGCACGTTCTTCATCGTATCTTCGTGCTTGCAGCCGCCCTCGCACATGTTCTTGGTCAACTTGAGTCCAGGGTCTTGCGGTGTCTTCACAGGCTTGCTGTCTTGCATGCCGAACTTGGTCAGGATGGACTTGAGGAACTTGGTCTGCCGCACTGTCACTTTTCCGGAGTCGCGGTTGTTCTTGATCTCCATCCCGAGGAAATACTCGAGCTCGCCGAGGTCTGTCATCTCGAAGCGTTCACTCAACGCGCGCTTGGTCGACTCCAACAGCTCGTCGTTGCTGCTTGCCAGGATCAGGTCGTCCACGTACAGCACCACGAAGATCATCTCTTGGTCATTCCTCTTGATGTAGACGCAGTGATCCGACTCGCATTTCTTGAACCCGAGCTTGAGCATGAAGTCGTCGATGGTCTGGTTCCACATGCGCGGCGATTGCTTCAGTCCGTACAGCGAACGCTTGAGCTTGCACACGTAGTCTGGTTGGTCTTCGTCGACGTACCCGTCTGGCTGCGCCATGTAGATGTCTTCGTCAAGAACGCCGTTCAGGAAGGCTGTCTTGACGTCCATCTGGTGCAGCTTGAGACCGTACTTGGCAGCCATACTCAGCACTGCCCGAATCGACGTGAACTTGGCCACCGGCGCGAACGTCTCGTCGTAGTCGATGCCATACTTTTGCGAGAAACCCTTGGCCACCAGTCGTGCCTTGAACCGCTCGATCTCACCGTCTTGGTTTTCCTTCACGCGGAACACCCATCTGTTGCCGATTGCCTTGCGTCCTTTCGGCAGCGGTACGAGGATCCACGTCTTGTTCTTGCGAAGCGACTCCATCTCCGAGTCGCACGCCTCCTTCCACTTGACTGTGTCGCTGGATTCCATTGCCGACTTGAACGTGGTCGGCATTTCTCCCACTGAATCCACGACATACGCAGCTTCGAAGTCTTGACTTTCTTGAGCCGCAGCAGACATCTCGTCCAGAGTCTGGTGTCGACTCTGCCGCTTGGCACTCGGAACTTCCACGGCTTCTTCCAGCGACTGCGTCCGCTGGTGTCGCTTGCTGCTGGGTTCGAAGTCTTCATCCCACGCAGCTTGTTCTTCGTCCTCATCAGACCTGGACGGGAACCCTTCATCCGTCGTAGCTTCATCTTCATCTTCATCTTGAAGACCTACCAGCACCTCCTTCGGTGCGTATTCGCGTCTCCCACCGTCGAAGACGTCTTCCATGAACTGCGCGTCGCGGCTCGCCAACACGCGACCGCTCTCAATTTCTTCGAATCGATACGCTTTCTCGTGCTCCGAGTATCCGAGAAAACGACAGCGCACCGACCGAGCGTCAAACTTGGACCGCTTCTCCTTTGGCACATGCACGTACGCGTGGCAACCGAACACCTTGAGGTTCGCCAGTAGTGGTTTCTTGCCCGTCCAAACTTGGTGCGGCGACTTGTCGTGGCTGATAGCACGTGTCGGACACCGGTTTCGGAGGAACGTAGCAGTCATCACTGCTTCACCCCAGTACGACTTGGACAACCCGGCATGTTCCAGCATACAGCGAGCACACTCCACCAACGTCCGGTTCATCCGCTCAGCGACTCCGTTCAGCTGAGGCGTGTACGGAGGCGTGAACTTCTGCGTGATGCCACGATCCTTGCAGAACTTGGCCATCGCACTCGAAGTGTACTCGCCACCGTTGTCGCTCCGAAGTGTTTTCACGCGTTTGCCAGTCTGAGTTTCGGCGAACGCAACGAACTCCGTAAACTTGTGGGCCACCTCAGACTTGTTCCGCAGCAGATACACGACGCAAAATGCGACTTGTCGTCGATGAACGTGACGAAGTAGCGCTTGCCACCAAACGTTGGTGTCTGCATGGGACCGCACACATCACTGTGAACGACCTCCAGCACTTGCTTCGCACGGTTCGGAGACGACTTCATGTAGCTCACTCGTGTTTGCTTGCCGAGTGCACACCCGTCGCACAGCTCCCACTGTTTCACCGATGTTATGTCAATGCCAGTGCCGTAGCCCTTCTTGACGATGGCGTCTAGACCGCCATGGCCGATGTGCCCAAGTCGAAGGTGCCAGAGGTACGACGTGGTGTCCCCTTTGCGATCCTTCGAACTTGCCACATTGGCCTCGTCAGGCATCATCGGTGTCATACACAACTTGAACAGACCTTTGCCCTCACGAGCGCCGAGCTTCCATTTGAGACCCTTCGTTTCCGCGAAGCACCCGTCGCTCTCGAAGGTGACTGGTCCGACGTCTTTGGTGAAGCGGCCGACGGAGAACAAGTTCCGCGATAGCTTGGGAATATGCCACACACTCGTGAGCACACCCTTCTTGGTCCCCCGTGGAGTCTTCATCGACATCACAATGTCGCCAGTCCCCACCGCCTGAACCACACCGTCATCCGCGAGATGCACGTCCACCGGAGAGATCTTCTTGTAGTTCTTCATGTACTCCTTCGAGTACGTCATGTGCTGCGTCGCACCCGAGTCGACCAGCCATACACCACTCGACTTGGAGGCACTCGTGTTGCCACCAACCGAGAAGAGGAAGTCGCCAGAGTCGTCTTCACTCTGCGCGACATTCGCTCGCTGCGGCCTCTGCCGCTCCGCGTTCTCGCGGATTCGCACTGGACACTTGGCGATCCAATGTCCATGCTCCCCACAGTAGTGACAGGCGCTAGTCTTCGACACTTGTCGTCCCTTGCGCTTGCCGTTGTCGCTTGTCATGAACGCTTGACCGTGCGCGGTGCCGTCCGCACCGCCACCTTGCTCCTTGCGCTTCATGTCTTCATGCAGCAGCCGAGAGGTCACGAGTTCCCACGTCAACGAGTCGGCTCTCGACTCCAATGCCGTGATGAGGAACTGGTACGACTCGCTGAGACTTGCCAGAAGCGTGATCACCAAGTCGTCCTCGCTGACCGGAGCGCCCACCGCGTCGAGCTGTTCCGCCAGCGTCTTGATCTTGTTGATGTGCTCTAGCACATCATCACCTTCTTCCATCATGGTCGTGAAGAAACGTCGACGAAGGAAGAGCTTGTTGGCCAAACTCTTCTTCTCGAAGTGTCCTTCCAGCCTTGACCATGCATCGTGAGCATCTTTGGCCGAACGCACTAGCGGCAGTTGCGAGTCCTCCATCGCGAGGCAGACGATCGCCAGTGCCTTGCGCGACTTCTTCCGGAAGAGTGCTTGATCCGCCGCAGTCTGGCAGTGCTCCAGCTTCACTTCCCCACTCGTCACTTCCCACAGTTCGCGCTCCTCGAGCACCATCTGCATCTTGAACTTCCACGTGTGGAAGTTGGTGAAAGTTGGTCGTTGAACTTGTTGTCATGCGACGGGGCTTGGGTCATCAAAAGGAAGGTCGGCGAACTTGATGTCGCAAAATTCTTAGGTCCTAGAAAACTGGGGCTAAGCTGAAACCAAAATACTGGTCGTTTCCACTGATTCATTATGACGAGAATTGATCAGCGATCCTTTGCGCATACCACGTCTTGTAAGTGCGTAGTCCCGCGATACTGGCGTCGACAAATACTGGCTGACAGGTCGTTGAGTTCCCACTGTTGCATTGTGAGGGGCAGTCTCTAGGAAGTCCCCGCGCGATACCACATGCTCTGCAAATTGTTAGGTCACTAGATACACGCTTCGAGGAAGTATTCGCTGAAAACAAAATGTTGGGCGATCCCACTGTTGCGTTATGACAGAAATCTCTGGGATCCCCTTTGCGCCATACCACGTCGTGTGAAGGTGCGTAGTTCCCGCGATACAGGCTTCGACAAATAATTGGCTGAAAACAGGTCGTTGAGCTATCCCACTGTTGCATTGTGAGGGGCAGTCTCTAGGAAGTCCCCGCGCGATACCACATGCTCTGCAAATTGTTAGGTCACTAGATACACGCTTCGAGGAAGTATTCGCTGAAAACAAAATGTTGGGCGATCCCACTGTTGCGTTATGACAGAAATCTCTGGGATCCCCTTTGCGCCATACCACGTCGTGTGAAGGTGCGTAGTTCCCGCGATACAGGCTTCGACAAATAATTGGCTGAAAACAGGTCGTTGAGCTATCCCACTGTTGCATTGTGAGGGGCAGTCTCTAGGAAGTCCCCGCGCGATACCACATGCTCTGCAAATTGTTAGGTCACTAGATACACGCTTCGAGGAAGTATTCGCTGAAAACAAAATGTTGGGCGATCCCACTGTTGCGTTATGACAGAAATCTCTGGGATCCCCTTTGCGCCATACCACGTCGTGTGAAGGTGCGTAGTTCCCGCGATACAGGCTTCGACAAATAATTGGCTGAAAACAGGTCGTTGAGCTATCCCACTGTTGCATTGTGAGGGGCAGTCTCTAGGAAGTCCCCGCGCGATACCACATGCTCTGCAAATTGTTAGGTCACTAGATACACGCTTCGAGGAAGTATTCGCTGAAAACAAAATGTTGGGCGATCCCACTGTTGCGTTATGACAGAAATCTCTGGGATCCCCTTTGCGCCATACCACGTCGTGTGAAGGTGCGTAGTTCCCGCGATACAGGCTTCGACAAATAATTGGCTGAAAACAGGTCGTTGAGCTATCCCACTGTTGCATTGTGAGGGGCAGTCTCTAGGAAGTCCCCGCGCGATACCACATGCTCTGCAAATTGTTAGGTCACTAGATACACGCTTCGAGGAAGTATTCGCTGAAAACAAAATGTTGGGCGATCCCACTGTTGCGTTATGACAGAAATCTCTGGGATCCCCTTTGCGCCATACCACGTCGTGTGAAGGTGCGTAGTTCCCGCGATACAGGCTTCGACAAATAATTGGCTGAAAACAGGTCGTTGAGCTATCCCACTGTTGCATTGTGAGGGGCAGTCTCTAGGAAGTCCCCGCGCGATACCACATGCTCTGCAAATTGTTAGGTCACTAGATACACGCTTCGAGGAAGTATTCGCTGAAAACAAAATGTTGGGCGATCCCACTGTTGCGTTATGACAGAAATCTCTGGGATCCCCTTTGCGCCATACCACGTCGTGTGAAGGTGCGTAGTTCCCGCGATACAGGCTTCGACAAATAATTGGCTGAAAACAGGTCGTTGAGCTATCCCACTGTTGCATTGTGAGGGGCAGTCTCTAGGAAGTCCCCGCGCGATACCACATGCTCTGCAAATTGTTAGGTCACTAGATACACGCTTCGAGGAAGTATTCGCTGAAAACAAAATGTTGGGCGATCCCACTGTTGCGTTATGACAGAAATCTCTGGGATCCCCTTTGCGCCATACCACGTCGTGTGAAGGTGCGTAGTTCCCGCGATACAGGCTTCGACAAATAATTGGCTGAAAACAGGTCGTTGAGCTATCCCACTGTTGCATTGTGAGGGGCAGTCTCTAGGAAGTCCCCGCGCGATACCACATGCTCTGCAAATTGTTAGGTCACTAGATACACGCTTCGAGGAAGTATTCGCTGAAAACAAAATGTTGGGCGATCCCACTGTTGCGTTATGACAGAAATCTCTGGGATCCCCTTTGCGCCATACCACGTCGTGTGAAGGTGCGTAGTTCCCGCGATACAGGCTTCGACAAATAATTGGCTGAAAACAGGTCGTTGAGCTATCCCACTGTTGCATTGTGAGGGGCAGTCTCTAGGAAGTCCCCGCGCGATACCACATGCTCTGCAAATTGTTAGGTCACTAGATACACGCTTCGAGGAAGTATTCGCTGAAAACAAAATGTTGGGCGATCCCACTGTTGCGTTATGACAGAAATCTCTGGGATCCCCTTTGCGCCATACCACGTCGTGTGAAGGTGCGTAGTTCCCGCGATACAGGCTTCGACAAATAATTGGCTGAAAACAGGTCGTTGAGCTATCCCACTGTTGCATTGTGAGGGGCAGTCTCTAGGAAGTCCCCGCGCGATACCACATGCTCTGCAAATTGTTAGGTCACTAGATACACGCTTCGAGGAAGTATTCGCTGAAAACAAAATGTTGGGCGATCCCACTGTTGCGTTATGACAGAAATCTCTGGGATCCCCTTTGCGCCATACCACGTCGTGTGAAGGTGCGTAGTTCCCGCGATACAGGCTTCGACAAATAATTGGCTGAAAACAGGTCGTTGAGCTATCCCACTGTTGCATTGTGAGGGGCAGTCTCTAGGAAGTCCCCGCGCGATACCACATGCTCTGCAAATTGTTAGGTCACTAGATACACGCTTCGAGGAAGTATTCGCTGAAAACAAAATGTTGGGCGATCCCACTGTTGCGTTATGACAGAAATCTCTGGGATCCCCTTTGCGCCATACCACGTCGTGTGAAGGTGCGTAGTTCCCGCGATACAGGCTTCGACAAATAATTGGCTGAAAACAGGTCGTTGAGCTATCCCACTGTTGCATTGTGAGGGGCAGTCTCTAGGAAGTCCCCGCGCGATACCACATGCTCTGCAAATTGTTAGGTCACTAGATACACGCTTCGAGGAAGTATTCGCTGAAAACAAAATGTTGGGCGATCCCACTGTTGCGTTATGACAGAAATCTCTGGGATCCCCTTTGCGCCATACCACGTCGTGTGAAGGTGCGTAGTTCCCGCGATACAGGCTTCGACAAATAATTGGCTGAAAACAGGTCGTTGAGCTATCCCACTGTTGCATTGTGAGGGGCAGTCTCTAGGAAGTCCCCGCGCGATACCACATGCTCTGCAAATTGTTAGGTCACTAGATACACGCTTCGAGGAAGTATTCGCTGAAAACAAAATGTTGGGCGATCCCACTGTTGCGTTATGACAGAAATCTCTGGGATCCCCTTTGCGCCATACCACGTCGTGTGAAGGTGCGTAGTTCCCGCGATACAGGCTTCGACAAATAATTGGCTGAAAACAGGTCGTTGAGCTATCCCACTGTTGCATTGTGAGGGGCAGTCTCTAGGAAGTCCCCGCGCGATACCACATGCTCTGCAAATTGTTAGGTCACTAGATACACGCTTCGAGGAAGTATTCGCTGAAAACAAAATGTTGGGCGATCCCACTGTTGCGTTATGACAGAAATCTCTGGGATCCCCTTTGCGCCATACCACGTCGTGTGAAGGTGCGTAGTTCCCGCGATACAGGCTTCGACAAATAATTGGCTGAAAACAGGTCGTTGAGCTATCCCACTGTTGCATTGTGAGGGGCAGTCTCTAGGAAGTCCCCGCGCGATACCACATGCTCTGCAAATTGTTAGGTCACTAGATACACGCTTCGAGGAAGTATTCGCTGAAAACAAAATGTTGGGCGATCCCACTGTTGCGTTATGACAGAAATCTCTGGGATCCCCTTTGCGCCATACCACGTCGTGTGAAGGTGCGTAGTTCCCGCGATACAGGCTTCGACAAATAATTGGCTGAAAACAGGTCGTTGAGCTATCCCACTGTTGCATTGTGAGGGGCAGTCTCTAGGAAGTCCCCGCGCGATACCACATGCTCTGCAAATTGTTAGGTCACTAGATACACGCTTCGAGGAAGTATTCGCTGAAAACAAAATGTTGGGCGATCCCACTGTTGCGTTATGACAGAAATCTCTGGGATCCCCTTTGCGCCATACCACGTCGTGTGAAGGTGCGTAGTTCCCGCGATACAGGCTTCGACAAATAATTGGCTGAAAACAGGTCGTTGAGCTATCCCACTGTTGCATTGTGAGGGGCAGTCTCTAGGAAGTCCCCGCGCGATACCACATGCTCTGCAAATTGTTAGGTCACTAGATACACGCTTCGAGGAAGTATTCGCTGAAAACAAAATGTTGGGCGATCCCACTGTTGCGTTATGACAGAAATCTCTGGGATCCCCTTTGCGCCATACCACGTCGTGTGAAGGTGCGTAGTTCCCGCGATACAGGCTTCGACAAATAATTGGCTGAAAACAGGTCGTTGAGCTATCCCACTGTTGCATTGTGAGGGGCAGTCTCTAGGAAGTCCCCGCGCGATACCACATGCTCTGCAAATTGTTAGGTCACTAGATACACGCTTCGAGGAAGTATTCGCTGAAAACAAAATGTTGGGCGATCCCACTGTTGCGTTATGACAGAAATCTCTGGGATCCCCTTTGCGCCATACCACGTCGTGTGAAGGTGCGTAGTTCCCGCGATACAGGCTTCGACAAATAATTGGCTGAAAACAGGTCGTTGAGCTATCCCACTGTTGCATTGTGAGGGGCAGTCTCTAGGAAGTCCCCGCGCGATACCACATGCTCTGCAAATTGTTAGGTCACTAGATACACGCTTCGAGGAAGTATTCGCTGAAAACAAAATGTTGGGCGATCCCACTGTTGCGTTATGACAGAAATCTCTGGGATCCCCTTTGCGCCATACCACGTCGTGTGAAGGTGCGTAGTTCCCGCGATACAGGCTTCGACAAATAATTGGCTGAAAACAGGTCGTTGAGCTATCCCACTGTTGCATTGTGAGGGGCAGTCTCTAGGAAGTCCCCGCGCGATACCACATGCTCTGCAAATTGTTAGGTCACTAGATACACGCTTCGAGGAAGTATTCGCTGAAAACAAAATGTTGGGCGATCCCACTGTTGCGTTATGACAGAAATCTCTGGGATCCCCTTTGCGCCATACCACGTCGTGTGAAGGTGCGTAGTTCCCGCGATACAGGCTTCGACAAATAATTGGCTGAAAACAGGTCGTTGAGCTATCCCACTGTTGCATTGTGAGGGGCAGTCTCTAGGAAGTCCCCGCGCGATACCACATGCTCTGCAAATTGTTAGGTCACTAGATACACGCTTCGAGGAAGTATTCGCTGAAAACAAAATGTTGGGCGATCCCACTGTTGCGTTATGACAGAAATCTCTGGGATCCCCTTTGCGCCATACCACGTCGTGTGAAGGTGCGTAGTTCCCGCGATACAGGCTTCGACAAATAATTGGCTGAAAACAGGTCGTTGAGCTATCCCACTGTTGCATTGTGAGGGGCAGTCTCTAGGAAGTCCCCGCGCGATACCACATGCTCTGCAAATTGTTAGGTCACTAGATACACGCTTCGAGGAAGTATTCGCTGAAAACAAAATGTTGGGCGATCCCACTGTTGCGTTATGACAGAAATCTCTGGGATCCCCTTTGCGCCATACCACGTCGTGTGAAGGTGCGTAGTTCCCGCGATACAGGCTTCGACAAATAATTGGCTGAAAACAGGTCGTTGAGCTATCCCACTGTTGCATTGTGAGGGGCAGTCTCTAGGAAGTCCCCGCGCGATACCACATGCTCTGCAAATTGTTAGGTCACTAGATACACGCTTCGAGGAAGTATTCGCTGAAAACAAAATGTTGGGCGATCCCACTGTTGCGTTATGACAGAAATCTCTGGGATCCCCTTTGCGCCATACCACGTCGTGTGAAGGTGCGTAGTTCCCGCGATACAGGCTTCGACAAATAATTGGCTGAAAACAGGTCGTTGAGCTATCCCACTGTTGCATTGTGAGGGGCAAAAAGGAAGGTCGTTTGAGCACTTGATGTCAAAATGCAAAGTGATTGATTTAGATCCTTAGTTCGCAAACTGCTTGCTACCTCTAAGTCTGTTGTCCTACATACTGGGTACACTCTACTGGATTCATTACTGACGACTGAGTTACTTTGGCCAATCAGCGAGTGACACGTCGATGCCCATCTTGTACCCACAATCTTGTACCCACGCGCCGCATAATCACCCATGGCGTAATCACCGGAATGATTGCGTCGCCACTGAGTGAAGGTCATACCGGTATCTACCGGTATACCGCAGCTGGTTGAGGCGTCTTCTTGACAACACTCCCGCTCGACTCGACAGCCTTTGGCGCTTGGATACCGAGCTTGCTCCGAAGAACCTCAAACTGCACAGCAGTGATCGCCTTCGTCATGATGTCAGCCAGCATGTCGGTCGTCGAAACATACTGCAGCTCCACTTGACCGTCTTCCACCTTCTCGCGTACGAAGTGGTAGCGAATGTCGATGTGCTTGGTGCGCTTGTGAAACTCCGGGTTCTTGGCCAACGCGATGGAGCCTTGGTTGTCCTCATAGATCTTGATTGCTTCATCGCTTGCCATCTCGCCGAGTTCGCACAGGAACACCTTGAGCCACACCGCCTCTTGCGTCGCCTCCGACAGCGCCATGTACTCGGCTTCCGTTGAAGACAGCGCCACCGTCCGCTGCTTCTTGCTGCGCCAGCTGATGCATCCGCCGTTCATCATGAACGCGTAGCCACTTGTACTCCTTCTTGACTCGATGTCTCCGGCCCAGTCTGCATCCGAGTAGCCGCACGTGCCGAAGATGTCTTCTCGTGAGAACTCGAGTCCGTGCGCAGGCGTTGCTTGAAGATACCGCAGCACGCGTTTGAGGGCTTGCCAATGCGTCGGACACGGGTCGGCGGAGAACTGGCTCAGTACTCCCACTGCAGCAGCGAGGTCCGGACGCGTCGCCACCATCAGGTACATGAGTCCTCCGACGGCGCTCCGGTACGGCACGTTCTTCATCGTATCTTCGTGCTTGCAGCCGCCCTCGCACATGTTCTTGGTCAACTTGAGTCCAGGGTCTTGCGGTGTCTTCACAGGCTTGCTGTCTTGCATGCCGAACTTGGTCAGGATGGACTTGAGGAACTTGGTCTGCCGCACTGTCACTTTTCCGGAGTCGCGGTTGTTCTTGATCTCCATCCCGAGGAAATACTCGAGCTCGCCGAGGTCTGTCATCTCGAAGCGTTCACTCAACGCGCGCTTGGTCGACTCCAACAGCTCGTCGTTGCTGCTTGCCAGGATCAGGTCGTCCACGTACAGCACCACGAAGATCATCTCTTGGTCATTCCTCTTGATGTAGACGCAGTGATCCGACTCGCATTTCTTGAACCCGAGCTTGAGCATGAAGTCGTCGATGGTCTGGTTCCACATGCGCGGCGATTGCTTCAGTCCGTACAGCGAACGCTTGAGCTTGCACACGTAGTCTGGTTGGTCTTCGTCGACGTACCCGTCTGGCTGCGCCATGTAGATGTCTTCGTCAAGAACGCCGTTCAGGAAGGCTGTCTTGACGTCCATCTGGTGCAGCTTGAGACCGTACTTGGCAGCCATACTCAGCACTGCCCGAATCGACGTGAACTTGGCCACCGGCGCGAACGTCTCGTCGTAGTCGATGCCATACTTTTGCGAGAAACCCTTGGCCACCAGTCGTGCCTTGAACCGCTCGATCTCACCGTCTTGGTTTTCCTTCACGCGGAACACCCATCTGTTGCCGATTGCCTTGCGTCCTTTCGGCAGCGGTACGAGGATCCACGTCTTGTTCTTGCGAAGCGACTCCATCTCCGAGTCGCACGCCTCCTTCCACTTGACTGTGTCGCTGGATTCCATTGCCGACTTGAACGTGGTCGGCATTTCTCCCACTGAATCCACGACATACGCAGCTTCGAAGTCTTGACTTTCTTGAGCCGCAGCAGACATCTCGTCCAGAGTCTGGTGTCGACTCTGCCGCTTGGCACTCGGAACTTCCACGGCTTCTTCCAGCGACTGCGTCCGCTGGTGTCGCTTGCTGCTGGGTTCGAAGTCTTCATCCCACGCAGCTTGTTCTTCGTCCTCATCAGACCTGGACGGGAACCCTTCATCCGTCGTAGCTTCATCTTCATCTTCATCTTGAAGACCTACCAGCACCTCCTTCGGTGCGTATTCGCGTCTCCCACCGTCGAAGACGTCTTCCATGAACTGCGCGTCGCGGCTCGCCAACACGCGACCGCTCTCAATTTCTTCGAATCGATACGCTTTCTCGTGCTCCGAGTATCCGAGAAAACGACAGCGCACCGACCGAGCGTCAAACTTGGACCGCTTCTCCTTTGGCACATGCACGTACGCGTGGCAACCGAACACCTTGAGGTTCGCCAGTAGTGGTTTCTTGCCCGTCCAAACTTGGTGCGGCGACTTGTCGTGGCTGATAGCACGTGTCGGACACCGGTTTCGGAGGAACGTAGCAGTCATCACTGCTTCACCCCAGTACGACTTGGACAACCCGGCATGTTCCAGCATACAGCGAGCACACTCCACCAACGTCCGGTTCATCCGCTCAGCGACTCCGTTCAGCTGAGGCGTGTACGGAGGCGTGAACTTCTGCGTGATGCCACGATCCTTGCAGAACTTGGCCATCGCACTCGAAGTGTACTCGCCACCGTTGTCGCTCCGAAGTGTTTTCACGCGTTTGCCAGTCTGAGTTTCGGCGAACGCAACGAACTCCGTAAACTTGTGGGCCACCTCAGACTTGTTCCGCAGCAGATACACGACGCAAAATGCGACTTGTCGTCGATGAACGTGACGAAGTAGCGCTTGCCACCAAACGTTGGTGTCTGCATGGGACCGCACACATCACTGTGAACGACCTCCAGCACTTGCTTCGCACGGTTCGGAGACGACTTCATGTAGCTCACTCGTGTTTGCTTGCCGAGTGCACACCCGTCGCACAGCTCCCACTGTTTCACCGATGTTATGTCAATGCCAGTGCCGTAGCCCTTCTTGACGATGGCGTCTAGACCGCCATGGCCGATGTGCCCAAGTCGAAGGTGCCAGAGGTACGACGTGGTGTCCCCTTTGCGATCCTTCGAACTTGCCACATTGGCCTCGTCAGGCATCATCGGTGTCATACACAACTTGAACAGACCTTTGCCCTCACGAGCGCCGAGCTTCCATTTGAGACCCTTCGTTTCCGCGAAGCACCCGTCGCTCTCGAAGGTGACTGGTCCGACGTCTTTGGTGAAGCGGCCGACGGAGAACAAGTTCCGCGATAGCTTGGGAATATGCCACACACTCGTGAGCACACCCTTCTTGGTCCCCCGTGGAGTCTTCATCGACATCACAATGTCGCCAGTCCCCACCGCCTGAACCACACCGTCATCCGCGAGATGCACGTCCACCGGAGAGATCTTCTTGTAGTTCTTCATGTACTCCTTCGAGTACGTCATGTGCTGCGTCGCACCCGAGTCGACCAGCCATACACCACTCGACTTGGAGGCACTCGTGTTGCCACCAACCGAGAAGAGGAAGTCGCCAGAGTCGTCTTCACTCTGCGCGACATTCGCTCGCTGCGGCCTCTGCCGCTCCGCGTTCTCGCGGATTCGCACTGGACACTTGGCGATCCAATGTCCATGCTCCCCACAGTAGTGACAGGCGCTAGTCTTCGACACTTGTCGTCCCTTGCGCTTGCCGTTGTCGCTTGTCATGAACGCTTGACCGTGCGCGGTGCCGTCCGCACCGCCACCTTGCTCCTTGCGCTTCATGTCTTCATGCAGCAGCCGAGAGGTCACGAGTTCCCACGTCAACGAGTCGGCTCTCGACTCCAATGCCGTGATGAGGAACTGGTACGACTCGCTGAGACTTGCCAGAAGCGTGATCACCAAGTCGTCCTCGCTGACCGGAGCGCCCACCGCGTCGAGCTGTTCCGCCAGCGTCTTGATCTTGTTGATGTGCTCTAGCACATCATCACCTTCTTCCATCATGGTCGTGAAGAAACGTCGACGAAGGAAGAGCTTGTTGGCCAAACTCTTCTTCTCGAAGTGTCCTTCCAGCCTTGACCATGCATCGTGAGCATCTTTGGCCGAACGCACTAGCGGCAGTTGCGAGTCCTCCATCGCGAGGCAGACGATCGCCAGTGCCTTGCGCGACTTCTTCCGGAAGAGTGCTTGATCCGCCGCAGTCTGGCAGTGCTCCAGCTTCACTTCCCCACGTCACTTCCCACAGTTCGCGCTCCTCGAGCACCATCTGCATCTTGAACTTCCACGTGTGGAAGTTGGTTCCGATGAACTTGTTGATGCGGGCGGTGGTGGTCGAGGTGGCGTCCATGGCGAAGGCGTAGTCGGGGTCTTGGTCAGGAAGACGGGGCTTGGGCTCATAACCAAAAGGAAGGTCGTTTGAGCACTTGATGTCAAAATGCAAAGTGATTGATTTAGATCCTTAGTTCGCAAACTGCTTGCTACCTCTAAGTCTGTTGTCCTACATACTGGGTACACTCTACTGGATTCATTACTGACGACTGAGTTACTTTGGCCAATCAGCGAGTGACACGTCGATGCTCTGCAAATTGTTAGGTCACTAGATCTTGTAAGTATTCGCTGAAAACAAAATGTTGGGCGACCCACTGTTGCGTTATGACAGAAACTCTGGGATCCCCTTTGCGCCATACCACGTCGTGTGAAGGTGCGTATACCGCGATACAGGCTTCGACAAATAATTGGCTGAAAACAGGTCGTTGAGCTATCCCACTGTTGCATTGTGAGGGGCAGTCTCTAGGAAGTCCCCGCGCGATACCACATGCTCTGCAAATTGTTAGGTCACTAGATACACGCTTCGAGGAAGTATTCGCTGAAAACAAAATGTTGGGCGATCCCACTGTTGCGTTATGACAGAAATCTCTGGGATCCCCTTTGCGCCATACCACGTCGTGTGAAGGTGCGTAGTTCCCGCGATACAGGCTTCGACAAATAATTGGCTGAAAACAGGTCGTTGAGCTATCCCACTGTTGCATTGTGAGGGGCAGTCTCTAGGAAGTCCCCGCGCGATACCACATGCTCTGCAAATTGTTAGGTCACTAGATACACGCTTCGAGGAAGTATTCGCTGAAAACAAAATGTTGGGCGATCCCACTGTTGCGTTATGACAGAAATCTCTGGGATCCCCTTTGCGCCATACCACGTCGTGTGAAGGTGCGTAGTTCCCGCGATACAGGCTTCGACAAATAATTGGCTGAAAACAGGTCGTTGAGCTATCCCACTGTTGCATTGTGAGGGGCAGTCTCTAGGAAGTCCCCGCGCGATACCACATGCTCTGCAAATTGTTAGGTCACTAGATACACGCTTCGAGGAAGTATTCGCTGAAAACAAAATGTTGGGCGATCCCACTGTTGCGTTATGACAGAAATCTCTGGGATCCCCTTTGCGCCATACCACGTCGTGTGAAGGTGCGTAGTTCCCGCGATACAGGCTTCGACAAATAATTGGCTGAAAACAGGTCGTTGAGCTATCCCACTGTTGCATTGTGAGGGGCAGTCTCTAGGAAGTCCCCGCGCGATACCACATGCTCTGCAAATTGTTAGGTCACTAGATACACGCTTCGAGGAAGTATTCGCTGAAAACAAAATGTTGGGCGATCCCACTGTTGCGTTATGACAGAAATCTCTGGGATCCCCTTTGCGCCATACCACGTCGTGTGAAGGTGCGTAGTTCCCGCGATACAGGCTTCGACAAATAATTGGCTGAAAACAGGTCGTTGAGCTATCCCACTGTTGCATTGTGAGGGGCAGTCTCTAGGAAGTCCCCGCGCGATACCACATGCTCTGCAAATTGTTAGGTCACTAGATACACGCTTCGAGGAAGTATTCGCTGAAAACAAAATGTTGGGCGATCCCACTGTTGCGTTATGACAGAAATCTCTGGGATCCCCTTTGCGCCATACCACGTCGTGTGAAGGTGCGTAGTTCCCGCGATACAGGCTTCGACAAATAATTGGCTGAAAACAGGTCGTTGAGCTATCCCACTGTTGCATTGTGAGGGGCAGTCTCTAGGAAGTCCCCGCGCGATACCACATGCTCTGCAAATTGTTAGGTCACTAGATACACGCTTCGAGGAAGTATTCGCTGAAAACAAAATGTTGGGCGATCCCACTGTTGCGTTATGACAGAAATCTCTGGGATCCCCTTTGCGCCATACCACGTCGTGTGAAGGTGCGTAGTTCCCGCGATACAGGCTTCGACAAATAATTGGCTGAAAACAGGTCGTTGAGCTATCCCACTGTTGCATTGTGAGGGGCAGTCTCTAGGAAGTCCCCGCGCGATACCACATGCTCTGCAAATTGTTAGGTCACTAGATACACGCTTCGAGGAAGTATTCGCTGAAAACAAAATGTTGGGCGATCCCACTGTTGCGTTATGACAGAAATCTCTGGGATCCCCTTTGCGCCATACCACGTCGTGTGAAGGTGCGTAGTTCCCGCGATACAGGCTTCGACAAATAATTGGCTGAAAACAGGTCGTTGAGCTATCCCACTGTTGCATTGTGAGGGGCAGTCTCTAGGAAGTCCCCGCGCGATACCACATGCTCTGCAAATTGTTAGGTCACTAGATACACGCTTCGAGGAAGTATTCGCTGAAAACAAAATGTTGGGCGATCCCACTGTTGCGTTATGACAGAAATCTCTGGGATCCCCTTTGCGCCATACCACGTCGTGTGAAGGTGCGTAGTTCCCGCGATACAGGCTTCGACAAATAATTGGCTGAAAACAGGTCGTTGAGCTATCCCACTGTTGCATTGTGAGGGGCAGTCTCTAGGAAGTCCCCGCGCGATACCACATGCTCTGCAAATTGTTAGGTCACTAGATACACGCTTCGAGGAAGTATTCGCTGAAAACAAAATGTTGGGCGATCCCACTGTTGCGTTATGACAGAAATCTCTGGGATCCCCTTTGCGCCATACCACGTCGTGTGAAGGTGCGTAGTTCCCGCGATACAGGCTTCGACAAATAATTGGCTGAAAACAGGTCGTTGAGCTATCCCACTGTTGCATTGTGAGGGGCAGTCTCTAGGAAGTCCCCGCGCGATACCACATGCTCTGCAAATTGTTAGGTCACTAGATACACGCTTCGAGGAAGTATTCGCTGAAAACAAAATGTTGGGCGATCCCACTGTTGCGTTATGACAGAAATCTCTGGGATCCCCTTTGCGCCATACCACGTCGTGTGAAGGTGCGTAGTTCCCGCGATACAGGCTTCGACAAATAATTGGCTGAAAACAGGTCGTTGAGCTATCCCACTGTTGCATTGTGAGGGGCAGTCTCTAGGAAGTCCCCGCGCGATACCACATGCTCTGCAAATTGTTAGGTCACTAGATACACGCTTCGAGGAAGTATTCGCTGAAAACAAAATGTTGGGCGATCCCACTGTTGCGTTATGACAGAAATCTCTGGGATCCCCTTTGCGCCATACCACGTCGTGTGAAGGTGCGTAGTTCCCGCGATACAGGCTTCGACAAATAATTGGCTGAAAACAGGTCGTTGAGCTATCCCACTGTTGCATTGTGAGGGGCAGTCTCTAGGAAGTCCCCGCGCGATACCACATGCTCTGCAAATTGTTAGGTCACTAGATACACGCTTCGAGGAAGTATTCGCTGAAAACAAAATGTTGGGCGATCCCACTGTTGCGTTATGACAGAAATCTCTGGGATCCCCTTTGCGCCATACCACGTCGTGTGAAGGTGCGTAGTTCCCGCGATACAGGCTTCGACAAATAATTGGCTGAAAACAGGTCGTTGAGCTATCCCACTGTTGCATTGTGAGGGGCAGTCTCTAGGAAGTCCCCGCGCGATACCACATGCTCTGCAAATTGTTAGGTCACTAGATACACGCTTCGAGGAAGTATTCGCTGAAAACAAAATGTTGGGCGATCCCACTGTTGCGTTATGACAGAAATCTCTGGGATCCCCTTTGCGCCATACCACGTCGTGTGAAGGTGCGTAGTTCCCGCGATACAGGCTTCGACAAATAATTGGCTGAAAACAGGTCGTTGAGCTATCCCACTGTTGCATTGTGAGGGGCAGTCTCTAGGAAGTCCCCGCGCGATACCACATGCTCTGCAAATTGTTAGGTCACTAGATACACGCTTCGAGGAAGTATTCGCTGAAAACAAAATGTTGGGCGATCCCACTGTTGCGTTATGACAGAAATCTCTGGGATCCCCTTTGCGCCATACCACGTCGTGTGAAGGTGCGTAGTTCCCGCGATACAGGCTTCGACAAATAATTGGCTGAAAACAGGTCGTTGAGCTATCCCACTGTTGCATTGTGAGGGGCAGTCTCTAGGAAGTCCCCGCGCGATACCACATGCTCTGCAAATTGTTAGGTCACTAGATACACGCTTCGAGGAAGTATTCGCTGAAAACAAAATGTTGGGCGATCCCACTGTTGCGTTATGACAGAAATCTCTGGGATCCCCTTTGCGCCATACCACGTCGTGTGAAGGTGCGTAGTTCCCGCGATACAGGCTTCGACAAATAATTGGCTGAAAACAGGTCGTTGAGCTATCCCACTGTTGCATTGTGAGGGGCAGTCTCTAGGAAGTCCCCGCGCGATACCACATGCTCTGCAAATTGTTAGGTCACTAGATACACGCTTCGAGGAAGTATTCGCTGAAAACAAAATGTTGGGCGATCCCACTGTTGCGTTATGACAGAAATCTCTGGGATCCCCTTTGCGCCATACCACGTCGTGTGAAGGTGCGTAGTTCCCGCGATACAGGCTTCGACAAATAATTGGCTGAAAACAGGTCGTTGAGCTATCCCACTGTTGCATTGTGAGGGGCAGTCTCTAGGAAGTCCCCGCGCGATACCACATGCTCTGCAAATTGTTAGGTCACTAGATACACGCTTCGAGGAAGTATTCGCTGAAAACAAAATGTTGGGCGATCCCACTGTTGCGTTATGACAGAAATCTCTGGGATCCCCTTTGCGCCATACCACGTCGTGTGAAGGTGCGTAGTTCCCGCGATACAGGCTTCGACAAATAATTGGCTGAAAACAGGTCGTTGAGCTATCCCACTGTTGCATTGTGAGGGGCAGTCTCTAGGAAGTCCCCGCGCGATACCACATGCTCTGCAAATTGTTAGGTCACTAGATACACGCTTCGAGGAAGTATTCGCTGAAAACAAAATGTTGGGCGATCCCACTGTTGCGTTATGACAGAAATCTCTGGGATCCCCTTTGCGCCATACCACGTCGTGTGAAGGTGCGTAGTTCCCGCGATACAGGCTTCGACAAATAATTGGCTGAAAACAGGTCGTTGAGCTATCCCACTGTTGCATTGTGAGGGGCAGTCTCTAGGAAGTCCCCGCGCGATACCACATGCTCTGCAAATTGTTAGGTCACTAGATACACGCTTCGAGGAAGTATTCGCTGAAAACAAAATGTTGGGCGATCCCACTGTTGCGTTATGACAGAAATCTCTGGGATCCCCTTTGCGCCATACCACGTCGTGTGAAGGTGCGTAGTTCCCGCGATACAGGCTTCGACAAATAATTGGCTGAAAACAGGTCGTTGAGCTATCCCACTGTTGCATTGTGAGGGGCAGTCTCTAGGAAGTCCCCGCGCGATACCACATGCTCTGCAAATTGTTAGGTCACTAGATACACGCTTCGAGGAAGTATTCGCTGAAAACAAAATGTTGGGCGATCCCACTGTTGCGTTATGACAGAAATCTCTGGGATCCCCTTTGCGCCATACCACGTCGTGTGAAGGTGCGTAGTTCCCGCGATACAGGCTTCGACAAATAATTGGCTGAAAACAGGTCGTTGAGCTATCCCACTGTTGCATTGTGAGGGGCAGTCTCTAGGAAGTCCCCGCGCGATACCACATGCTCTGCAAATTGTTAGGTCACTAGATACACGCTTCGAGGAAGTATTCGCTGAAAACAAAATGTTGGGCGATCCCACTGTTGCGTTATGACAGAAATCTCTGGGATCCCCTTTGCGCCATACCACGTCGTGTGAAGGTGCGTAGTTCCCGCGATACAGGCTTCGACAAATAATTGGCTGAAAACAGGTCGTTGAGCTATCCCACTGTTGCATTGTGAGGGGCAGTCTCTAGGAAGTCCCCGCGCGATACCACATGCTCTGCAAATTGTTAGGTCACTAGATACACGCTTCGAGGAAGTATTCGCTGAAAACAAAATGTTGGGCGATCCCACTGTTGCGTTATGACAGAAATCTCTGGGATCCCCTTTGCGCCATACCACGTCGTGTGAAGGTGCGTAGTTCCCGCGATACAGGCTTCGACAAATAATTGGCTGAAAACAGGTCGTTGAGCTATCCCACTGTTGCATTGTGAGGGGCAGTCTCTAGGAAGTCCCCGCGCGATACCACATGCTCTGCAAATTGTTAGGTCACTAGATACACGCTTCGAGGAAGTATTCGCTGAAAACAAAATGTTGGGCGATCCCACTGTTGCGTTATGACAGAAATCTCTGGGATCCCCTTTGCGCCATACCACGTCGTGTGAAGGTGCGTAGTTCCCGCGATACAGGCTTCGACAAATAATTGGCTGAAAACAGGTCGTTGAGCTATCCCACTGTTGCATTGTGAGGGGCAGTCTCTAGGAAGTCCCCGCGCGATACCACATGCTCTGCAAATTGTTAGGTCACTAGATACACGCTTCGAGGAAGTATTCGCTGAAAACAAAATGTTGGGCGATCCCACTGTTGCGTTATGACAGAAATCTCTGGGATCCCCTTTGCGCCATACCACGTCGTGTGAAGGTGCGTAGTTCCCGCGATACAGGCTTCGACAAATAATTGGCTGAAAACAGGTCGTTGAGCTATCCCACTGTTGCATTGTGAGGGGCAGTCTCTAGGAAGTCCCCGCGCGATACCACATGCTCTGCAAATTGTTAGGTCACTAGATACACGCTTCGAGGAAGTATTCGCTGAAAACAAAATGTTGGGCGATCCCACTGTTGCGTTATGACAGAAATCTCTGGGATCCCCTTTGCGCCATACCACGTCGTGTGAAGGTGCGTAGTTCCCGCGATACAGGCTTCGACAAATAATTGGCTGAAAACAGGTCGTTGAGCTATCCCACTGTTGCATTGTGAGGGGCAGTCTCTAGGAAGTCCCCGCGCGATACCACATGCTCTGCAAATTGTTAGGTCACTAGATACACGCTTCGAGGAAGTATTCGCTGAAAACAAAATGTTGGGCGATCCCACTGTTGCGTTATGACAGAAATCTCTGGGATCCCCTTTGCGCCATACCACGTCGTGTGAAGGTGCGTAGTTCCCGCGATACAGGCTTCGACAAATAATTGGCTGAAAACAGGTCGTTGAGCTATCCCACTGTTGCATTGTGAGGGGCAGTCTCTAGGAAGTCCCCGCGCGATACCACATGCTCTGCAAATTGTTAGGTCACTAGATACACGCTTCGAGGAAGTATTCGCTGAAAACAAAATGTTGGGCGATCCCACTGTTGCGTTATGACAGAAATCTCTGGGATCCCCTTTGCGCCATACCACGTCGTGTGAAGGTGCGTAGTTCCCGCGATACAGGCTTCGACAAATAATTGGCTGAAAACAGGTCGTTGAGCTATCCCACTGTTGCATTGTGAGGGGCAGTCTCTAGGAAGTCCCCGCGCGATACCACATGCTCTGCAAATTGTTAGGTCACTAGATACACGCTTCGAGGAAGTATTCGCTGAAAACAAAATGTTGGGCGATCCCACTGTTGCGTTATGACAGAAATCTCTGGGATCCCCTTTGCGCCATACCACGTCGTGTGAAGGTGCGTAGTTCCCGCGATACAGGCTTCGACAAATAATTGGCTGAAAACAGGTCGTTGAGCTATCCCACTGTTGCATTGTGAGGGGCAGTCTCTAGGAAGTCCCCGCGCGATACCACATGCTCTGCAAATTGTTAGGTCACTAGATACACGCTTCGAGGAAGTATTCGCTGAAAACAAAATGTTGGGCGATCCCACTGTTGCGTTATGACAGAAATCTCTGGGATCCCCTTTGCGCCATACCACGTCGTGTGAAGGTGCGTAGTTCCCGCGATACAGGCTTCGACAAATAATTGGCTGAAAACAGGTCGTTGAGCTATCCCACTGTTGCATTGTGAGGGGCAGTCTCTAGGAAGTCCCCGCGCGATACCACATGCTCTGCAAATTGTTAGGTCACTAGATACACGCTTCGAGGAAGTATTCGCTGAAAACAAAATGTTGGGCGATCCCACTGTTGCGTTATGACAGAAATCTCTGGGATCCCCTTTGCGCCATACCACGTCGTGTGAAGGTGCGTAGTTCCCGCGATACAGGCTTCGACAAATAATTGGCTGAAAACAGGTCGTTGAGCTATCCCACTGTTGCATTGTGAGGGGCAGTCTCTAGGAAGTCCCCGCGCGATACCACATGCTCTGCAAATTGTTAGGTCACTAGATACACGCTTCGAGGAAGTATTCGCTGAAAACAAAATGTTGGGCGATCCCACTGTTGCGTTATGACAGAAATCTCTGGGATCCCCTTTGCGCCATACCACGTCGTGTGAAGGTGCGTAGTTCCCGCGATACAGGCTTCGACAAATAATTGGCTGAAAACAGGTCGTTGAGCTATCCCACTGTTGCATTGTGAGGGGCAGTCTCTAGGAAGTCCCCGCGCGATACCACATGCTCTGCAAATTGTTAGGTCACTAGATACACGCTTCGAGGAAGTATTCGCTGAAAACAAAATGTTGGGCGATCCCACTGTTGCGTTATGACAGAAATCTCTGGGATCCCCTTTGCGCCATACCACGTCGTGTGAAGGTGCGTAGTTCCCGCGATACAGGCTTCGACAAATAATTGGCTGAAAACAGGTCGTTGAGCTATCCCACTGTTGCATTGTGAGGGGCAGTCTCTAGGAAGTCCCCGCGCGATACCACATGCTCTGCAAATTGTTAGGTCACTAGATACACGCTTCGAGGAAGTATTCGCTGAAAACAAAATGTTGGGCGATCCCACTGTTGCGTTATGACAGAAATCTCTGGGATCCCCTTTGCGCCATACCACGTCGTGTGAAGGTGCGTAGTTCCCGCGATACAGGCTTCGACAAATAATTGGCTGAAAACAGGTCGTTGAGCTATCCCACTGTTGCATTGTGAGGGGCAGTCTCTAGGAAGTCCCCGCGCGATACCACATGCTCTGCAAATTGTTAGGTCACTAGATACACGCTTCGAGGAAGTATTCGCTGAAAACAAAATGTTGGGCGATCCCACTGTTGCGTTATGACAGAAATCTCTGGGATCCCCTTTGCGCCATACCACGTCGTGTGAAGGTGCGTAGTTCCCGCGATACAGGCTTCGACAAATAATTGGCTGAAAACAGGTCGTTGAGCTATCCCACTGTTGCATTGTGAGGGGCAGTCTCTAGGAAGTCCCCGCGCGATACCACATGCTCTGCAAATTGTTAGGTCACTAGATACACGCTTCGAGGAAGTATTCGCTGAAAACAAAATGTTGGGCGATCCCACTGTTGCGTTATGACAGAAATCTCTGGGATCCCCTTTGCGCCATACCACGTCGTGTGAAGGTGCGTAGTTCCCGCGATACAGGCTTCGACAAATAATTGGCTGAAAACAGGTCGTTGAGCTATCCCACTGTTGCATTGTGAGGGGCAGTCTCTAGGAAGTCCCCGCGCGATACCACATGCTCTGCAAATTGTTAGGTCACTAGATACACGCTTCGAGGAAGTATTCGCTGAAAACAAAATGTTGGGCGATCCCACTGTTGCGTTATGACAGAAATCTCTGGGATCCCCTTTGCGCCATACCACGTCGTGTGAAGGTGCGTAGTTCCCGCGATACAGGCTTCGACAAATAATTGGCTGAAAACAGGTCGTTGAGCTATCCCACTGTTGCATTGTGAGGGGCAGTCTCTAGGAAGTCCCCGCGCGATACCACATGCTCTGCAAATTGTTAGGTCACTAGATACACGCTTCGAGGAAGTATTCGCTGAAAACAAAATGTTGGGCGATCCCACTGTTGCGTTATGACAGAAATCTCTGGGATCCCCTTTGCGCCATACCACGTCGTGTGAAGGTGCGTAGTTCCCGCGATACAGGCTTCGACAAATAATTGGCTGAAAACAGGTCGTTGAGCTATCCCACTGTTGCATTGTGAGGGGCAGTCTCTAGGAAGTCCCCGCGCGATACCACATGCTCTGCAAATTGTTAGGTCACTAGATACACGCTTCGAGGAAGTATTCGCTGAAAACAAAATGTTGGGCGATCCCACTGTTGCGTTATGACAGAAATCTCTGGGATCCCCTTTGCGCCATACCACGTCGTGTGAAGGTGCGTAGTTCCCGCGATACAGGCTTCGACAAATAATTGGCTGAAAACAGGTCGTTGAGCTATCCCACTGTTGCATTGTGAGGGGCAGTCTCTAGGAAGTCCCCGCGCGATACCACATGCTCTGCAAATTGTTAGGTCACTAGATACACGCTTCGAGGAAGTATTCGCTGAAAACAAAATGTTGGGCGATCCCACTGTTGCGTTATGACAGAAATCTCTGGGATCCCCTTTGCGCCATACCACGTCGTGTGAAGGTGCGTAGTTCCCGCGATACAGGCTTCGACAAATAATTGGCTGAAAACAGGTCGTTGAGCTATCCCACTGTTGCATTGTGAGGGGCAGTCTCTAGGAAGTCCCGCGCGATACCACATGCTCTGCAAATTGTTAGGTCACTAGATACACGCTTCGAGGAAGTATTCGCTGAAAACAAAATGTTGGGCGATCCCACTGTTGCGTTATGACAGAAATCTCTGGGATCCCCTTTGCGCCATACCACGTCGTGTGAAGGTGCGTAGTTCCCGCGATACAGGCTTCGACAAATAATTGGCTGAAAACAGGTCGTTGAGCTATCCCACTGTTGCATTGTGAGGGGCAGTCTCTAGGAAGTCCCCGCGCGATACCACATGCTCTGCAAATTGTTAGGTCACTAGATACACGCTTCGAGGAAGTATTCGCTGAAAACAAAATGTTGGGCGATCCCACTGTTGCGTTATGACAGAAATCTCTGGGATCCCCTTTGCGCCATACCACGTCGTGTGAAGGTGCGTAGTTCCCGCGATACAGGCTTCGACAAATAATTGGCTGAAAACAGGTCGTTGAGCTATCCCACTGTTGCATTGTGAGGGGCAGTCTCTAGGAAGTCCCCGCGCGATACCACATGCTCTGCAAATTGTTAGGTCACTAGATACACGCTTCGAGGAAGTATTCGCTGAAAACAAAATGTTGGGCGATCCCACTGTTGCGTTATGACAGAAATCTCTGGGATCCCCTTTGCGCCATACCACGTCGTGTGAAGGTGCGTAGTTCCCGCGATACAGGCTTCGACAAATAATTGGCTGAAAACAGGTCGTTGAGCTATCCCACTGTTGCATTGTGAGGGGCAGTCTCTAGGAAGTCCCCGCGCGATACCACATGCTCTGCAAATTGTTAGGTCACTAGATACACGCTTCGAGGAAGTATTCGCTGAAAACAAAATGTTGGGCGATCCCACTGTTGCGTTATGACAGAAATCTCTGGGATCCCCTTTGCGCCATACCACGTCGTGTGAAGGTGCGTAGTTCCCGCGATACAGGCTTCGACAAATAATTGGCTGAAAACAGGTCGTTGAGCTATCCCACTGTTGCATTGTGAGGGGCAGTCTCTAGGAAGTCCCCGCGCGATACCACATGCTCTGCAAATTGTTAGGTCACTAGATACACGCTTCGAGGAAGTATTCGCTGAAAACAAAATGTTGGGCGATCCCACTGTTGCGTTATGACAGAAATCTCTGGGATCCCCTTTGCGCCATACCACGTCGTGTGAAGGTGCGTAGTTCCCGCGATACAGGCTTCGACAAATAATTGGCTGAAAACAGGTCGTTGAGCTATCCCACTGTTGCATTGTGAGGGGCAGTCTCTAGGAAGTCCCCGCGCGATACCACATGCTCTGCAAATTGTTAGGTCACTAGATACACGCTTCGAGGAAGTATTCGCTGAAAACAAAATGTTGGGCGATCCCACTGTTGCGTTATGACAGAAATCTCTGGGATCCCCTTTGCGCCATACCACGTCGTGTGAAGGTGCGTAGTTCCCGCGATACAGGCTTCGACAAATAATTGGCTGAAAACAGGTCGTTGAGCTATCCCACTGTTGCATTGTGAGGGGCAGTCTCTAGGAAGTCCCCGCGCGATACCACATGCTCTGCAAATTGTTAGGTCACTAGATACACGCTTCGAGGAAGTATTCGCTGAAAACAAAATGTTGGGCGATCCCACTGTTGCGTTATGACAGAAATCTCTGGGATCCCCTTTGCGCCATACCACGTCGTGTGAAGGTGCGTAGTTCCCGCGATACAGGCTTCGACAAATAATTGGCTGAAAACAGGTCGTTGAGCTATCCCACTGTTGCATTGTGAGGGGCAGTCTCTAGGAAGTCCCCGCGCGATACCACATGCTCTGCAAATTGTTAGGTCACTAGATACACGCTTCGAGGAAGTATTCGCTGAAAACAAAATGTTGGGCGATCCCACTGTTGCGTTATGACAGAAATCTCTGGGATCCCCTTTGCGCCATACCACGTCGTGTGAAGGTGCGTAGTTCCCGCGATACAGGCTTCGACAAATAATTGGCTGAAAACAGGTCGTTGAGCTATCCCACTGTTGCATTGTGAGGGGCAGTCTCTAGGAAGTCCCCGCGCGATACCACATGCTCTGCAAATTGTTAGGTCACTAGATACACGCTTCGAGGAAGTATTCGCTGAAAACAAAATGTTGGGCGATCCCACTGTTGCGTTATGACAGAAATCTCTGGGATCCCCTTTGCGCCATACCACGTCGTGTGAAGGTGCGTAGTTCCCGCGATACAGGCTTCGACAAATAATTGGCTGAAAACAGGTCGTTGAGCTATCCCACTGTTGCATTGTGAGGGGCAGTCTCTAGGAAGTCCCCGCGCGATACCACATGCTCTGCAAATTGTTAGGTCACTAGATACACGCTTCGAGGAAGTATTCGCTGAAAACAAAATGTTGGGCGATCCCACTGTTGCGTTATGACAGAAATCTCTGGGATCCCCTTTGCGCCATACCACGTCGTGTGAAGGTGCGTAGTTCCCGCGATACAGGCTTCGACAAATAATTGGCTGAAAACAGGTCGTTGAGCTATCCCACTGTTGCATTGTGAGGGGCAGTCTCTAGGAAGTCCCCGCGCGATACCACATGCTCTGCAAATTGTTAGGTCACTAGATACACGCTTCGAGGAAGTATTCGCTGAAAACAAAATGTTGGGCGATCCCACTGTTGCGTTATGACAGAAATCTCTGGGATCCCCTTTGCGCCATACCACGTCGTGTGAAGGTGCGTAGTTCCCGCGATACAGGCTTCGACAAATAATTGGCTGAAAACAGGTCGTTGAGCTATCCCACTGTTGCATTGTGAGGGGCAGTCTCTAGGAAGTCCCCGCGCGATACCACATGCTCTGCAAATTGTTAGGTCACTAGATACACGCTTCGAGGAAGTATTCGCTGAAAACAAAATGTTGGGCGATCCCACTGTTGCGTTATGACAGAAATCTCTGGGATCCCCTTTGCGCCATACCACGTCGTGTGAAGGTGCGTAGTTCCCGCGATACAGGCTTCGACAAATAATTGGCTGAAAACAGGTCGTTGAGCTATCCCACTGTTGCATTGTGAGGGGCAGTCTCTAGGAAGTCCCCGCGCGATACCACATGCTCTGCAAATTGTTAGGTCACTAGATACACGCTTCGAGGAAGTATTCGCTGAAAACAAAATGTTGGGCGATCCCACTGTTGCGTTATGACAGAAATCTCTGGGATCCCCTTTGCGCCATACCACGTCGTGTGAAGGTGCGTAGTTCCCGCGATACAGGCTTCGACAAATAATTGGCTGAAAACAGGTCGTTGAGCTATCCCACTGTTGCATTGTGAGGGGCAGTCTCTAGGAAGTCCCCGCGCGATACCACATGCTCTGCAAATTGTTAGGTCACTAGATACACGCTTCGAGGAAGTATTCGCTGAAAACAAAATGTTGGGCGATCCCACTGTTGCGTTATGACAGAAATCTCTGGGATCCCCTTTGCGCCATACCACGTCGTGTGAAGGTGCGTAGTTCCCGCGATACAGGCTTCGACAAATAATTGGCTGAAAACAGGTCGTTGAGCTATCCCACTGTTGCATTGTGAGGGGCAGTCTCTAGGAAGTCCCCGCGCGATACCACATGCTCTGCAAATTGTTAGGTCACTAGATACACGCTTCGAGGAAGTATTCGCTGAAAACAAAATGTTGGGCGATCCCACTGTTGCGTTATGACAGAAATCTCTGGGATCCCCTTTGCGCCATACCACGTCGTGTGAAGGTGCGTAGTTCCCGCGATACAGGCTTCGACAAATAATTGGCTGAAAACAGGTCGTTGAGCTATCCCACTGTTGCATTGTGAGGGGCAGTCTCTAGGAAGTCCCCGCGCGATACCACATGCTCTGCAAATTGTTAGGTCACTAGATACACGCTTCGAGGAAGTATTCGCTGAAAACAAAATGTTGGGCGATCCCACTGTTGCGTTATGACAGAAATCTCTGGGATCCCCTTTGCGCCATACCACGTCGTGTGAAGGTGCGTAGTTCCCGCGATACAGGCTTCGACAAATAATTGGCTGAAAACAGGTCGTTGAGCTATCCCACTGTTGCATTGTGAGGGGCAGTCTCTAGGAAGTCCCCGCGCGATACCACATGCTCTGCAAATTGTTAGGTCACTAGATACACGCTTCGAGGAGTATTCGCTGAAAACAAAATGTTGGGCGATCCCACTGTTGCGTTATGACAGAAATCTCTGGGATCCCCTTTGCGCCATACCACGTCGTGTGAAGGTGCGTAGTTCCCGCGATACAGGCTTCGACAAATAATTGGCTGAAAACAGGTCGTTGAGCTATCCCACTGTTGCATTGTGAGGGGCAGTCTCTGGGAAGTCCCCGCGCGATACCACATGCTCTGCAAATTGTTAGGTCACTAGATACACGCTTCGAGGAAGTATTCGCTGAAAACAAAATGTTGGGCGATCCCACTGTTGCGTTATGACAGAAATCTCTGGGATCCCCTTTGCGCCATACCACGTCGTGTGAAGGTGCGTAGTTCCCGCGATACAGGCTTCGACAAATAATTGGCTGAAAACAGGTCGTTGAGCTATCCCACTGTTGCATTGTGAGGGGCAGTCTCTAGGAAGTCCCCGCGCGATACCACATGCTCTGCAAATTGTTAGGTCACTAGATACACGCTTCGAGGAAGTATTCGCTGAAAACAAAATGTTGGGCGATCCCACTGTTGCGTTATGACAGAAATCTCTGGGATCCCCTTTGCGCCATACCACGTCGTGTGAAGGTGCGTAGTTCCCGCGATACAGGCTTCGACAAATAATTGGCTGAAAACAGGTCGTTGAGCTATCCCACTGTTGCATTGTGAGGGGCAGTCTCTAGGAAGTCCCCGCGCGATACCACATGCTCTGCAAATTGTTAGGTCACTAGATACACGCTTCGAGGAAGTATTCGCTGAAAACAAAATGTTGGGCGATCCCACTGTTGCGTTATGACAGAAATCTCTGGGATCCCCTTTGCGCCATACCACGTCGTGTGAAGGTGCGTAGTTCCCGCGATACAGGCTTCGACAAATAATTGGCTGAAAACAGGTCGTTGAGCTATCCCACTGTTGCATTGTGAGGGCAGTCTCTAGGAAGTCCCCGCGCGATACCACATGCTCTGCAAATTGTTAGGTCACTAGATACACGCTTCGAGGAAGTATTCGCTGAAAACAAAATGTTGGGCGATCCCACTGTTGCGTTATGACAGAAATCTCTGGGATCCCCTTTGCGCCATACCACGTCGTGTGAAGGTGCGTAGTTCCCGCGATACAGGCTTCGACAAATAATTGGCTGAAAACAGGTCGTTGAGCTATCCCACTGTTGCATTGTGAGGGCAGTCTCTAGGAAGTCCCGCGCGATACCACATGCTCTGCAAATTGTTAGGTCACTAGATACACGCTTCGAGGAAGTATTCGCTGAAAACAAAATGTTGGGCGATCCCACTGTTGCGTTATGACAGAAATCTCTGGGATCCCCTTTGCGCCATACCACGTCGTGTGAAGGTGCGTAGTTCCGCGATACAGGCTTCGACAAATAATTGGCTGAAAACAGGTCGTTGAGCTATCCCACTGTTGCATTGTGAGGGGCAGTCTCTAGGAAGTCCCCGCGCGATACCACATGCTCTGCAAATTGTTAGGTCACTAGATACACGCTTCGAGGAAGTATTCGCTGAAAACAAAATGTTGGGCGATCCACTGTTGCGTTATGACAGAAATCTCTGGGATCCCCTTTGCGCCATACCACGTCGTGTGAAGGTGCGTAGTTCCCGCGATACAGGCTTCGACAAATAATTGGCTGAAAACAGGTCGTTGAGCTATCCCACTGTTGCATTGTGAGGGCAGTCTCTAGGAAGTCCCCGCGCGATACCACATGCTCTGCAAATTGTTAGGTCACTAGATACACGCTTCGAGGAAGTATTCGCTGAAAACAAAATGTTGGGCGATCCCACTGTTGCGTTATGACAGAAATCTCTGGGATCCCCTTTGCGCCATACCACGTCGTGTGAAGGTGCGTAGTTCCCGCGATACAGGCTTCGACAAATAATTGGCTGAAAACAGGTCGTTGAGCTATCCCACTGTTGCATTGTGAGGGGCAGTCTCTAGGAAGTCCCGCGCGATACCACATGCTCTGCAAATTGTTAGGTCACTAGATACACGCTTCGAGGAAGTATTCGCTGAAAACAAAATGTTGGGCGATCCCACTGTTGCGTTATGACAGAAATCTCTGGGATCCCCTTTGCGCCATACCACGTCGTGTGAAGGTGCGTAGTTCCCGCGATACAGGCTTCGACAAATAATTGGCTGAAAACAGGTCGTTGAGCTATCCCACTGTTGCATTGTGAGGGGCAGTCTCTAGGAAGTCCCCGCGCGATACCACATGCTCTGCAAATTGTTAGGTCACTAGATACACGCTTCGAGGAAGTATTCGCTGAAAACAAAATGTTGGGCGATCCCACTGTTGCGTTATGACAGAAATCTCTGGGATCCCCTTTGCGCCATACCACGTCGTGTGAAGGTGCGTAGTTCCCGCGATACAGGCTTCGACAAATAATTGGCTGAAAACAGGTCGTTGAGCTATCCCACTGTTGCATTGTGAGGGGCAGTCTCTAGGAAGTCCCCGCGCGATACCACATGCTCTGCAAATTGTTAGGTCACTAGATACACGCTTCGAGGAAGTATTCGCTGAAAACAAAATGTTGGGCGATCCCACTGTTGCGTTATGACAGAAATCTCTGGGATCCCCTTTGCGCCATACCACGTCGTGTGAAGGTGCGTAGTTCCCGCGATACAGGCTTCGACAAATAATTGGCTGAAAACAGGTCGTTGAGCTATCCCACTGTTGCATTGTGAGGGGCAGTCTCTAGGAAGTCCCCGCGCGATACCACATGCTCTGCAAATTGTTAGGTCACTAGATACACGCTTCGAGGAAGTATTCGCTGAAAACAAAATGTTGGGCGATCCCACTGTTGCGTTATGACAGAAATCTCTGGGATCCCCTTTGCGCCATACCACGTCGTGTGAAGGTGCGTAGTTCCCGCGATACAGGCTTCGACAAATAATTGGCTGAAAACAGGTCGTTGAGCTATCCCACTGTTGCATTGTGAGGGGCAGTCTCTAGGAAGTCCCCGCGCGATACCACATGCTCTGCAAATTGTTAGGTCACTAGATACACGCTTCGAGGAAGTATTCGCTGAAAACAAAATGTTGGGCGATCCCACTGTTGCGTTATGACAGAAATCTCTGGGATCTCCTTTGCGCCATACCACGTCGTGTGAAGGTGCGTAGTTCCCGCGATACAGGCTTCGACAAATAATTGGCTGAAAACAGGTCGTTGAGCTATCCCACTGTTGCATTGTGAGGGGCAGTCTCTAGGAAGTCCCCGCGCGATACCACATGCTCTGCAAATTGTTAGGTCACTAGACACACGCTTCGAGGAAGTATTCGCTGAAAACAAAATGTTGGGCGATCCCACTGTTGCATTATGACAGAAACGTCTGGGATCCCCTTTGCGCCATACCACGTCGTGTGTGTTGTCAAGAAGACGACACGACCAGCTGCGGTATACCGGTAGATACCGGTAGGACCTTCACTCAGTGGCACCGCAATCATTCTTGTGATTACGGGACGGTGTTTACGCCACGGTGATTACGCCACGGGTGGGTACAAGATTGTGGGTACAAAATGGGCTCTACGTGGCAGTAGCTGATTGGCTGAAGTAACTCAGTATCCAGTAGAGAATCCAGTAGTGTGTATCCAGCAGGAAATCCAGTAGGCTTAGAGGTAGCAAGGAGTTTGCGAACTAAGGACCTAAATCAATCACTTTTGCATTTTGCCAACTACAACTCAAGCCACTCTTCTTTTCGTAGTTCCCGCGATACAGGCTTCGACAAATAATTGGCTGTAAACAGGTCGTTGAGCTATCCCACTTTTCAATTATGACATGCAGCCTCTGGGAACACATCGCGCCATACCACGTCCTCTGAAGTTGCGTAGTTCCCGAGATACAGGCTTTGAGAAATAATTGGCTGAAAACGTGCCGTTGAGCAGTTCCACTGTTGCATTATGATGGAAGCCGCTGGAAACCCCATCGCGACATACAATGTCCTCTGCAAATGGTTAGTTCATCAGATACAGGCTTCGAGAAACTATTGGATGCAAAATGCCCGTTGGGCTATACTACTCTTACATGACAACTGCCAGTCTCTGGGTAGCCCACCGCGCCATATCACGTCCTCTGCAAATCGTTAGTTCACTAGATTCAGGCTTCGAGAAATTGTTGGTTGAAAACGCGCCGTTGGGCAGTCCCACTATTGCATTATGGCTGGCAGCCTCTGGGAACACCATCGCGCGATACCACGTCGCCTAAAGCGCGTAGTTTCCAAGATACAGGCTTTGAGAAATAATGGATTCAAACAGGTCGTTGAGCTATCTCACTGTTATCTTATTGCTGGATAGCCCAACTGGCAGTTTTCAGCCAATGATTTCTTGAAGCCTGTATCTCGGGAACTACGCACCTTCAGACGCCGATGCATGGTGGGATGGGGTTCCCAGAGACCGCCCGCGATGTTGCAACAGCGGGATAGCCCAACGACCTGTTTTTAGCCAATATTTTTTCGAAGCCTGTTATCCCACTGTTAGATTGACGATAACGAGGTGTATTAGATTGCTTGGGTTTGCTTGAATCTTAACCCGATTGCCCCAACACCCTGCAACATGCTTGGTTTTACTAATTTAGTCTAATCAAAGTACACCAAATTTAGTTTCGATTAATACCGTCACTTGCGGTAAACCATGCAACATGCTTGGCTTTACTACAGTAATTGCAATAACTAGCCGAGCGCCGCCAGCTTCGCGGGCGTTGGCGCATCGTGTCGTCGTACTCCGTGGCGCTCGCTCTGGGAGCTCACAACACGACTCACCCGGTGTGCCTTCGGCACAGGGCGCCCCCGTTCCGCTCGCCTCGTCGGTTCGCTCCGCTGTTCCTAGTGGTTTGTTGGAGGGCGAGCTACCTCCTTTTTCGGCTCCGGTAGGAAGGGCGGGCATTGGGGGTCCCGCAATACACCCCAAGCGTCCTGTGCTGGCAAACGAGGCCGCCTCGCTTCGCTCGGCAGCAGTGTAGCCATATGTTAAAGTGTAACCATGTTACGCACGGGACTGACACACGAACGGAAACCATAGTCTAGTTGATGTTTAAGACTAGCCGAGTGCCGCCCGCTTTACGGGCGGTGGAGCATTGTTGGTCCCACTCCGTGTCGCTCACTGTTCCAGCTCGCTTCACTACTCAATTACCCCGCCTTCGCTGCGCTCGGCGGGGACAGATAGTCTTTTGTAATTTCCATGCAAAGTGAACATCTATTTTTTGTTATGAAATATGCACACTCCTTCTCCTCCTATCGCTCGTACCCACTTACTCGAATATCTGACTGTAGACTATATTCTGCGTGTACACTCTGTCCTCTTCCTCTAGCACCGGATACTCGGTCAGCGCCTTGAGTCTCGATCGCGCCATCCCTCTCGACAACAGCACGTACCGCTATCCGTGCGAAAAGCAGGGAGTCGTCAGGTAAGGTCCCCGACAGTCCTGTTTACAGTGTGCGTTATATATAAAGTTTACAGTAGTCACACACACGTTTCCATATCAACTACTGCACCTACTACACGTGCAAAATGACACCTTCCCAATCGTCACAGCTATCACTCCACTCGCTCTAGAGATCTCACAAATCTATCCGCCCGTGTGTCTCATAGCTGTACTATGTAGCGCAATGAAGATTAACCCACATTGATCGAGTCCATCAATTGCTATTAGTTTGCGCAAGCTCGGTGCACCTGTGCGCATGCCTACTGTCGCTATACTTTTAAGCACAGGTGCTAAGTGCACGCTTGCCACAACTGTACAATGGAGACCGTCACTGTGTGCGCGTTCATCGTACACCCATGCTACCCAGATTCGTGCAACGCGTCGTACATATTCCTACCCAGCTTCGTATAACGCGTCTTATGTGTTGCTAGCCAGCTTCGTACCTATTATAGGCCACAGGCTTGCATAGAACACAGTCTGACATCGAGTTCCCCCTTTAGAATGGTGTCTCGTAGGCTCCCAGGTTAAAACAGAAATTCGAAAACAATTCTAACCAATGGAGTAACTTCATTATGTAGCCAATTTAGACCCTATGCTTCTCACTTTTGTTGCGGCGGCGTGGCTGCATGCGGCGGCGGGTGTGGATATTGCGGCGCTTTTGGACCGAGTATGGGGGGCGAACTGGCAATGAGCCAATCGCGTCGGCCACACGGTCAGCATGCTCTTGGCGAAGGTTCGGCAATGGCTGGGGCGGCTCGGTCACCGCGCGGTGCCACAATGCTGCCGCGTTTGGCCCGTTGGCACATGCAAATACAGCGGCGAGCGCCCGTTCTGGTCAAGTCCACTACAAAGGACTCCCACGCCAGGAAGGCTTCGCGACAGGCACACAGCCGTAGCGTAGCCCCAAGCCGTCCGGCTCGATCGGCGGCGGCACGATTCGGGCGGCGCAGGTGGCGCACGTAAAGGGTTCTATTTGGTTATGACCGCAATTGTGGTTTTGGCTAATCATGTCAATTATTGCAAATTTATATAAATTTAAGCCAATCACTGTTGCCTAATCACGTTTGTGCTTCGTGTAGAGCAGCCGGTTTAGAAATAAAGCTGATACTTTGTAAAACGTCCCGCTAAAACCACTTACATATATGTATAATAGTGGCGGATGTTTTCATGTCCAACTGACACGTCTATAGGTAGCGCACCTCGTTCGGCGTGGCGGGGCAAATGTTACATTCACACCTTTAATGTGTACAGTTGTATGTCCACATATTTTCCAGTAGGTATGATTACGCTCAAGTAGGTAGAAAATTATTTCAGCCAATGTGAGGCCGCCTTCGCTTCGCTCGGCAGCTATGTAGCCATAGTGACACTTTTTGTCCCCATGATTTAGTCGTAAATAGACTGATATGCTACAGGATAGTAGAAGATTTAATGGGAGGGCCGCAGCCGAGCCATGCAACTGGCTAGTTTAATGCGCCCGGACGTTGAACGTACAAACGGACTGGACCCAAACTCTATAGTTCTTTAGATTATTGGTAAACCCACGCACTATGCTATATTGTGCTGCGGGGTGCGGAGTAAAACCAAGCATATATGCATGTATTACATTTTACTATGGAAATTGAAGTATACAAATTCCAAGTATAAAATTGGCAGCAATCGGGTTAATAACCATGTACTATGGGCGATACCCATAGCATTTATACAGCGAGGCCTAGGTCCTGTCGACATTGGCGCCACACAGTGCAGTCCTGCTGAGCTGCGGCCTCAAACCAAAGATAATCGTTAGCTACCACAGTTGGGCCCGTGATGTCGTCCATTCTGTTGGCGTTGGTGGCGAAAGCGTCGGTAGCAAGCGTTGTTGCTACTGTATTCGATGCTTTGTTCATATGCGTCCACGAAGCTACCCTGATTCTGCCTGCAAGGCGGCGGCACTTCAGATACCACCCTCGTGGTCGAGGTGCTGAGGGCACCCTGCGATCTTGCATGTAGCGGATCACGTGGTCATTATCTCCGACCACAAGAAGCCCCTGCGCTCGATTAGCGCCTGTATATGTTAGAAAGTGGTAGAGAGCCACCAACGCAACTACCGTTGTCGTACACCGTGTGGAGGTGAGGTAAATACTACCAATTGGACAGTTTGAGATACTGACATGTCAGGTATTAGAATCAAACCACACATCCCTGGATCTGGGTTGGTGGTCGTTCGCCCATGAAAACAGCCAACCGCCCGGTATTTGGTGTTGGTTTCATCCCGTAATGGCAATTGTATATAGTCTCTGATCAGCTGGGCGTAGAGAAACCCAGATACGCTCCACGCTCCATGAGTGTGCGGAGTTAGTGGGACGTCCGCTGTTAGCTGCATATATGTCCGCCAGAGCTTCACTTTTAGCGGTCCAATGCGGCCGTCCAGGCCACATGGTACATCCGGGTCGGGGTGAATAGCGTCTACTCGGCATCGCCAAGTCGTAGCGAGAACCACACAGATACCAGCTTTCCAGTATTTGTTGGCGGCATCATAAACAATATCTTCTGCATCTGTGCAGGTGCCGGAGTACGTAATGTTGGCGATATGAGCTCGGATTTTCACGGGTAGCGTTTCCAGAGAAAGTGAGAAAATACTTGTGGTGCTACCAAAGACGGCACCAGCATGGGCTTGGCCCCACCCTTGAAGAAAATAGCCCCATAGCCGCTGCGCAGTAGGACATGTCCAGAAGGTATGAAGCAGCGTACCATTCTGTTCTCCTGTACAGGTGCAATGTGGGCAAGACACCGCATTTGTTGTTTTTGTCCAAAGCGTCAGCCGGCGAAGTTTAAGTCGGTACAGTGTCTGGGGCTCGTGAATTGTAAATCCTTCGATTGTGCGCAGGGTCTCCCATTTTACAGTGTTGCGAGCAGTGCCGATTTCTGCGTGTTCATTTTCCCATTCGTTCTGTATCGAATCAACCCTCTTCGTCCCCATCTTAGTGCGCCTGGTTGTTTGTATTACGAATGAGTCTGCCTCCATCTGCCTTTGCCAACCCACAGCAGAGACATTCGCGTTAGCCACTTGTGTGGACTGTAGTTAATGCGACCTAATTGACCACTTATTTTTGCTGCCTCCAATTTCTCAACGGTGTCACCCGAGCGAATTGATAGCGTTTCAGTGGATTTCGGGTCACGATGGCACAGAGTTGGCGTGGGATTGTGCCTCACAAAAAAGCCATGCGTTCCTGGAACGCCTAGTTGGAGGTGGACTCTGTTCGGTGGTAGTTATTCCTTCGGTAATCCCTGGAACGATGCCAGTAAGCCTAGGGCGAGTTCCCAATATTGATGGGCAGAGATTGGTGTCATTGGAAATGCCAGTTGAGGAGATCTCTAGGATACAAGCCTTTTTGTATTCAAGTGAGTACAGCAATTTCAAACACCCGCGCTCAAATGTTCCCAAGATTATTAAACGCCTCACGTGCACAAGCCGGGCGTCCGTCACTTCCTGTCCATGGCATATCCCGCAGTTGTAAATCATCCAGACCTTGAGCTATGAATGCTCCGTGAGGTTCGTCGAGCAATCGTTCAAGTATTACTATCGGTCCTTCCAGCAACCCGGTGAGATCGCATACTAGTTCGCCCTTCATCCAACGGGTTGTTACTGCATACTCCACTGTACAGCAGCGCCGTACCCCTTGACGCGCTGTCATGATAGCTGGTGTGGGTGGACAGCTTTCGCATGTTGTAGTCATCTCTCGCCCGCGGTTCTCAAAGTCAATCCGACGGTGGCAGAAGGGGGCTGGTTCCGATTAGGTGAAAGCTGAGGCAGAGTCCGTGTATCTCTGCCTCTCAAAATATCTACTGATAAGGGAACTGGAATGGCTAATGAAAGTGCACAGTCCTCTGCTGTTTTGGCGCCCATTCCAATGAGGTCGATCTCCAGGTTGGGTATCGAGAAGCCTCCTTATCAATACTTAGCTCCGCTGTCTGTTCAGTTAACCACCCCTTTACAATAGAGGTGGGAAGTGCAAACGAACTTGCCCAGACAAAATTTCACATTCGTGATGACGCCTCTTTCAGTATGGCTTTCGACGGCCAAGCATGCCGGGCAACATATCGCAATTTGGGCAGTATGATGGAGTTCGCAATTTCAGCACGTTGTAAGACAGAGTTTGTCTGCGCTATTGCTAATCTGCTGTCAGAGACTTATATGCACGGGCCCATGTTGATTGCAGCTTGATCAACGATATCTAGTACTGCTCGTTGTTTCTCTGGGCCTTCGACATATATCGCAGTGTCATCAGCGTACCCCGCAATTTTCAAATTTAGGACTTCGTTCATTCCTATTAACGTGACCCCACTAAATGCACTACTGGCTACAATCAAGTCGTACAAAATATCCACCGCTAAGATAAACAGTAGAGGAGCAAGAGGACAGCCCTGCCGTATTCCACTTGTCACTGGAATTGGTGCTAATTCCATCCCATTGGCCAGCAAAAGTTGTCGTCGTGCCTTGGTGAAGTTCATCAATCATCGCTAAGGTTTTTGGAGGTACCCCTTTCGCCTTCCATCAAAAACTTGCGAGTTAGAGAGACAAATACTTTTTCGAAGCAAGGCTTGCGCTCGGCTTCCCGTATCACATTCTGTTTCGGAGGTTCTAGCAGCTTCAACCAGAGATCGATGGCCGTATGGATCGATTTCCCTGGCACAAATCCAAATTTAGTTGCGTGAACCAGGCCAGAGATGCATTTGCGCATTCGCTGAGCGTGTATCTTCATGATTATCTTGTAGTCTATGTTGAGGAGAGAGATCGGTCGATACTCGAGCGGATGTAGCGCGTTCGGCTTTTTTGCTATGCTGAAAATGTAGGCCTGTTTGAACGTACCAGAGAAATGTGCGGTGTCCACAAACCATAAAGTCGTGTCCAAATGGGTACCAGATCTGCTTCAAAGTCTCTGTAGCACGTGTTACCGAGTCGAGCTGAACCTGCTGGTTTCCCTCGCTTGCATCTCCTCACGGCAGCTAATACTTCCTCTTCGGTTATGTCATCATGGAGAAAACCCAGATTTGTTGCACTCCAAGAGTTCCTGACTTCTACGAGTAATTCCTGCGGGTCTACCGAATCATCTACAACTTGGTTCAGTATAGGGCTCTGTCGTGTAGGAACACGCCAGAAATTATGTCTGCCAGTACTCCCACCCCACAACGAACACCTAGTCCGCGAGGACTTCGGTGTATACAGGGCGTAGTTGAACCTGAAGGTTCTGAGACGGCCCAGTACCGGGTTGGTTAATGACCCTGTGCGCTCCGACTTGTAGGTAGACCACCAAGCAGACTCCATAGCACCGACCACGAGCAAAGGTCGGTCTGCTGTCACGCACTTCTTGAACCTCGCTGGCCATCAGTAGAGAAGGGTCCAGGACTTTTCAGCCGGTAAGCGAGGGGGCCGGAGTTGAACTCCAGCAGGTAGGTAGATTGGAGGCTCTCCTGGCACTCCTGGGTCGGACGAAGGTTTCTCCTCAACACACGGCACTCCACTCGCACTTCTATTGGCGCCGCCGGGTGGATGAACACTTGCTCTACGAGGCAGAGTGTCCACCGGCAGGCATAACACTGGCGATCAAGCGGGACCTGGCGCTACGGACACTTACCGCAGCCGGACTTGACTCTTGTGCGATCGGAGGGACATTTTGCTCTGTTTGTTGCGCCCGTAGGGCGCTTATCACTTATCTTTGCTATCCTATGCATCAATACAAATATCTAGTATAAACTCTTCCGTTATGAAACTACCGAGCTCTCGGCGACCCATCGGCGAGGTCTCGAAGAGTCGTTGTCCGGATATCGTCCGGATATGACTGGTCGGATAGGATCCGGATCCAGTGTGGTGCACACTACCTCACTCCAGTGCCCTTTGTCACTCAGTTGGGGGTTGGCTTTCAGCCAGTCCGCACTTTGCCGCTCATTTCTCACTCAACGGGATTCTCCGTGAGCTCAGTCCCAGCAACGGCAGCAAGCGCAGCAGAGCTCCGCTGCATTTCCCGATACCTCATCTTCAATTAGTAGCTAGAATATCTGCTGGATCCATCTGTCCGAGGCTTGGATCTGGGATACCTCTCTCAATCAAAGGGATTGTGTTATTTCCATATTTCGTCGAAATTCGGATGTATGAATTGCATGTTGTTTGATGGCGTGTAGAGCCGTCCTCACATTGGTCGAGGTACAAGTTTGATTCCCGGCGTTCGCCTGAGCCGTCGGTTATTAATCGCAGCATCATCTCCGTTTGAGTACTGGGGCAAATCAGGCTGTTCCTTTACGCGAGCTGATCATACTGTGCCGCAAGTTCGTAGCTTCGAAATTAGGAGCTGTCAGCTTGAAGTCAACGTAGTCGTCCTGTCCATTAAACCCTTG
>JACBOU010000092.1:0-32776 GCA_014706145.1 Phytophthora sp. ST_20190627 | reverse complement strand
TATCAGCTGCGTGCTCACTGGAAACTCTCTGTCGATTCGGGGTATGCGTTGAGTAAGTTGGGGAGGATTGTTGGCATGGACGAGCAGCTAAAGGTTTATACGTATGCAAAATCTATTGGTGCCGGCTTCCATGGCGTCGCATACGAACTATTGCTTCACAGTGCAGTTCAACAACGTAAACCGGTTGTGTTGAAGATGCGGGAAGGGTCAGAATACGAAAAGATCGAAATACGGGTGCTCCACGTTATTTGCAGGGGCGAAGCTGAGAAATCGTGCTACGATTGCTGGCCACATTTGGAAATGACACTTACTGGCATCCCGACTACCCGTTCTTTCCTTTCATTGACGCAGTGACCACGTGTGAAGCGTTCCCAAGTGGAAGTAAAGATTCCGAGACAATCGTGGCTTACATTCAGGTGACGATTGCAAGCGAGAAAAAGTTCAAGAAAGAGAGATTACGCCTGCTGAACGCTGAGATGGATAAAAACCCATCGCTGAAGGACATGAAGCGCGCGTTTGTGGTAGTAGGTCCTGACGCCAGTGTCTGCGAGAGATTTAAACTCCACGATGCGCCAGACCTCAACACGTTTCTAACGATGGTAAGCTGCTTTGACCCGGAACAGCTGGACTCTAAGCAAGATGAGATGCATGTCGGAGCAGCTAGAGCCTAAACAAGCTTGAGATGGGCTTTACCTGCTTGTGAATGTTCCGATTTTTTAGGTGTTGGTGCTCAAATCGTGAGGTGAAGTACCCAAGTGCGAAGATCTGTTGAGTTAATTCAGCTGCTTCGGCATGCTGCATTAATAAATTATTTTTTTTTCATTCTGATAAATATCAAGTTAGTAATATAGTAAGATGGCTTACTCACCTGAACATTACCAAGCTAACTTTCATGGACGAAACCCCTGGGGTCTCTTCATTGCCAACAACTTGAGACGATCGAACAGGATGAAGAAGTTGGTCCCCGTTCACGATCACTTGCAAGCAAAGATGGAGGCCGATGCTTCTGCTCGTCGACTTCAAGTCCCTATGCAGGATGCGTATGACTCACTGTGTCACGACCGCAAGATCGCCCGAGCTGTGTGGCACATTCCCATGCCGGTGTTTTACTTCTGCGCGTTCGTGTCGATGCTGTTCGCACACATCCCAGCGACCAACATGTACGAACAAGGCTACGCTGTGTCCTCGACACTTGCAACTTCAGGAAGCGACACAGTCACGACAGACTCGACGATGAAATTCTACAACATCGGCCAGATCTCCGACGTCTTCGACTGGTTAACAGACACATTCGTGCCTTCCGTATTCATAACGGAAGACTACAATGGCAACACCCTCACAAAGGACCGATGGGGGCGTGTCGCCTCGTTTAACAAGGTTTTGGGTGCCGTCAATTTCTAAGTGACACGAAAGGCGATGCACAAGTGTGTCACGCAGCCATTTCTATCCAACTTGTATCCCAATTGCTACGACGCCTCGGATACATCAACTGAGCAGCGATTGATCAGCTTCGACACGAATGCGACTGATGCTGTTGGCAAAATCTCAGCATTAAAAGCTGGAGGCAATTGGCTCGACTTCTCCACTGAAGAACTTTTGATCACCATCGTCACGTACAACGGGGAGCTGCAAGGCTACGCGGTCACGGAGATGCAGCTCACTTTCTTGGAAGGAGGCTCGGTCCAGACGCTTTCGTCGACTATACCCGCACTCTCAAGTCCATACAGTGCATCGTTCACTATAGCTGCTGATATCGTCGTCTTGGTCTTCTTCCTGCTAGCGTTAGCCACGCAACTACGCAGACTTTATCGATACCGTCGCACCGGCATTAGAAACTTGATCTGCGGCGACGTCTGGGTCGTTATCGAGCATTCTTCCACTGTGGTTGTTGTCGCTTTCTACTTTGTGTGGATTTCCATCGTTCTACTCATGTACCAGAAGGAATTCCGTGACAATTTAGCATCTCTCGTAGTCGGTGGGAAGGACTAGGCATTCGACGCTGAGGCCCGAGCACGTTTGTACGCTGTAATTGATAGGCTCAAGTCTGTGGCAAAACTCACTGTGGTGTTGCGTTTGATCGCCACCCTCGCGGTTTTCCTGCTGAGTCTTCGGATCCTGAAAAGATTCCGCTTTCACCCGCGACTGAGTATTCTCACACGAACTGTGGCGAGTGCGTTGCATCAATTCGGCGCGTTCTTCATCGTATTCATCGTCATCTTCGTGACTTTTGCTGTCTCCGGCACGGTTCTCTTTGGTGATGGAGTTCAAGAGTTTTCATCTTTACAAACTGCGATGGAGACTTGCATCAACATGCTCTTTGGAAACTTCGACTACTCCAGTATTCAGGGGTTGTATGCTCCTGTTTGTATGTTTTACTACTGGGGTTACATGATCGTTGTAAGTCTCGTGCTGCTGAACATGATGCTCGCCATTGTGTTGGACGCTTATGCAGAAGTGAGCAGCGAGAGTTACAAGTCTCAGCACATGTTGGCAGTCTCTCGAATCGCTGACAACATGATGTGGTATCGCACGCTATGTCTTGCGGTATGCACAATTGGATGACCAACAGGTGTTGCTTGAAAACGCGATTGCCACTGTTGACGTCAACTCGTTGGTGGACGCATGTGGAAAACTTGATGCGGACGACGCTCAAGTGTCGCATCGATTGCTTCATTATCGTGTCAGCAAACGTTTTGCCAACGAGTACTTCGTCTTCGCATCGCAATATGTGCAGCAAGAGGTCTATAAGCGCCTGTACGTGAAGGATAAGCAGAACTTTTGGATTTCATTTCTGCGTCTGATGGAATTGGCGCTCTTGCAGTGCTTCGTGGACATCTGTTTGAAGGACATGTGCATTCAGTGCTGTCGCGAGGTGGAACGTTTCGAATTCGGCGCCTGGTCGACAACGGTGAGGCACACGACGATGATGAATATCTCACGGAAGGAGACTGGGACGAAGGCGAGGGTGATGACGATGCTATGGATGTACACCTTTGTGCATCAAGTTCGTACCAACGTGCAACCAAACCCGAAATGTAAAATTCAAAGCACTCAAAGCCGGAATTACCGCAATCCAACTCGTGCCACACAACAGCCTCGCGCCAAAACTAATGCTCCGCTTCGCGTTAGCGCGCGCCAATGGTAGCCGCGAGCTTGGCTACGTAGCTCATCTTCCGACCTGCCCTCAACCCCGCAGATGACTTCTCAAGCCCGCGTCACCCCCAACCCCCTCCTCGAGAAGCAACGTGTGCTCGATGCATACCGTTCAGGCCGCCCTGACTGGCTGGCCGTTGCTGCCAGCAACGCCATCCCTGTGACCACCGCCTACGACTTGGTCAAACGTGGGCGGGCAGAGAGTCTTCCTCGAGGTGGGGTGAGGAACGTCAAGATGACGGCTGAAGCCAAGGACCTCCTGGAGTAGTACCTAAACGATGACTGCACCTACACGCTGGAGACGATGCGTTCTATGCTCTTCCGGGTCTGCAATATTGCGGTGCACACGTCGACTATTAGTCATCACCTTACCAACATGTTGTACACGGCGAAGCAAGTACGAGTCGAGCCGACTACCTGCAATAACGAGATCAACAAGGAGAAGCGCCGAGTGTTTGCAGAAAAGCTGTAGGCTCATCAGAGCGAAGGTAATTGTAGTGTCTACTATGACGAAACTAACTTCAACGTGTACTTGAAGAGGGAACGTGGGCGTGCCAGGCGTGGAGAACGTGCTGCTATGCGGCTTCCTCCGTCTAAAGGAGCGAACCTCCAGATTCAATGTGCTGTGTCATCCAGCTTGGGGCTGGTTACCTACCGCCTTCAGCGGGGGAGCATCGATATGGAGACGAACGCTGAGTTTGTGGAGGAGATCTACGATGCCGTGAAGGCTTCCCCCGCGTTCGAGAGCAACTTTCACGACAAGAAAGTTGTAATTGTCCTGGATAATGCTCCAGCTCACCGTCTAACGGAGGAGCGCGTCACGGAGCACCCTGACATGAAGTTGCTGCGCTTGGGACCATACTCTCCCATGTGCAACCCCATAGAAAGGTGCTAAAGGCGCGCATCAAGAGAACTTTGGCACTTGATCGCAGTGCAATCTGCGACCGCTCCCGTGAACCTGACACCAATGGGGAGGTTCTGTCCCTGTCGGAGCGTCAAGTGCGCATTCTGGAGCGCGCTGCTGTCGGTGACATGAGCGTCGTCACACCTGCGTTGGTGTCGAGCATGGAGCTACACTGCCGCGGGTTCGTGAACAAGGCGGCGGACTACGAGGATATGGTGTACGGCATGTGAGATACTGTTACTACTGTAGCCATTGCTACATCGTACGAGTTTGATTGCGGTAAGCACGACTTTGAATGAGGATTTGACTTTGCTAAGTTGAATATTTGCCAAATGGATATCGTGACTTTCGGGTTTGAACGCATCTTAGTACGAGGTTGGCCGCACAAAGGTGTAGATGATGATGTTCCGATGGAAGACAGTACTGCCTCCACGACGTTTTAAAACTTCTTGGAAATCCTGCAGCACCGCGACTGTACTTCGTGCTTCCACCAGACAGATTCACTAATTTCCGATACCAAAAATATCTTGACTCGAACCGCAAGAGGATGACGATGCCAAGCTACGAGAACGTTCGCAAGATACAGCAATTTGCAATGGAAGTCAAACTTGTGTCGGAGTAACTTAGCAGAATAAAAATATAATACATGCTGAGGTTATTCCGAGGTTCCCAATCCGAGTTCCGATCGCTGCATTTTGGATTAGTTAAGGATCAGGAACCGATCGTTTTAAACCACTAAGCGCATACTTGTTGTATCAGTTTAGACTAGTACTACTTTTGAGAGGCATCACTTTTGCAAGGGTATTAAATAGAGGGGGCCGATGCCACGCGTTAGCGTGTGGCTGTCCAGTGCCTTTGGCCGGGGAGGTCAACCACTTTTGGACTTCCCCGCCAATCCCCAAGCATCCTCACATCTCATCCTCCTTCTTCCGTGCCCAATTTGTATCACTGGTAGCACTTGTTGGTCAAGACTCAAGCGACAATGGCCCCGACGACACGCAAGAACTCTCATGAAGACTCACCCGCGGAGGGAGGAAACCAAGCCAAGCAAGAGGCGGAGCTCGCCCAGCTGCGCGCGGAGATCGCTACGCTTCAAGCCGGTAACCAAACCCCGCGTGCGCCGTCCGTTGACCCCAAGCCTCGCGTGCCAAGTGGCTGCCCAAGTTCAAGAGGAAACGCGATGAAGACGTGCGACAATGGCTGTTTCAAGTCGAGACCCTGTGTCGTATCCACGGCCACGACGCAGCAGATGACAACGAGAAGCTACCCGCAATCGCCGGTACCGCCATGGAAGAGCCTGCGTCCGGCTGGTTCCTGTTCTGGGCTTCAAGAACGCCAGCTGAGGAGCAGACGTGGGGACAGTTCTCGCGCGACGCCCTCACGCATTTCGAAGCATCGAACTACCAAGCGGTGCTCCGGCAGAAGCTTCGACAGCTACGCTAAGTCAGCGACATCGAAGAGTATAACGGCAAGTACTCATCGCTGATCTTCCGCGTCGAGAGCATGAGCGAGGTGGATCAAGTCAGCAACTACTGCGACGGGCTCAAGCGTGCCACGCAAGCGTACGTCAAGTTGCAGACCCCAACGATGCTGAGAGAGGCGATGGACCAAGCGGTCAAGTATGAGATGTCGCACTTCGGTGGTGAACACAAGACCGGACGCGACAAGCCGGAGCGTGAACAACGCTTTCGTGGCCTACCAAGATCGAGCTCGACTCAGGACAAGAAGTCGTTCAGCAAGCGCTCATACAAGCCTGGACACTACGCGCCGGCCGAGCAGACCAAGGAGGGACCTGTGTGCTTCTACTGCAAGAAACCCGGTCACTTCAAGCGCGACTGTAACAAGCTGAAGAAGGACCAGGGAAACGAGAAGCCACGTCAGTAGAAGAGGGACCTGACGTGGCGAGTGCCAGTGAACAAGATTTATCCGTAAACGAGGCTACGTTGAATCTTCTTTGCGACGACCCTCTCGTCTATAATCAAGCACCGTTGTTCGCTGTGAGTGGAGACATCTTACAGTGTGACCAGACGTTCAAGACCAAGCACCTGTTGGACTGTGGAGCTACGACGGTTTATTTATCATGTGACTTTGTCAGCTGAAGACACATGTTTACGCGGAACGGACTATCAAAGTGAAACTTGGCGACAACAAGATTGGCGAATCCATCCTGGAGTTGGTGAAGATCGATATCCGGCTGCAAGATGCTCCGAACTACCAGTGTGTGGCTGTCGTGTTTGACATACCTGAAGAGTTTGATTGTGTTCTCGGGATGTCGTTTTCCGTGGATGTACAACCGGATATCGATTGGAAACGTCGATGCTTCAAGAAGGACGTCTCAACTGGAGCCTCAACAATCGAAACTTCAACTCCCCGCGGGAAGTTCAGTCAGGCTATCGGTTCCAGGCTTCACGAGGCTGTGGATAGCGAAAGCTGTTCCGCTATAAGCCGTGATTCCTGTCGAGCTGCCGTGTCAGAAACGCGGTCGGAGGGCGAAGCAGAAGTTGCTGAAAGACCTGCCGAGGTCGTGGAGAATCTCTCTCGGAGAGAGAAGAAGAATGCCAAAGCAGAGGCAATGTTTACTCTTGGTGTAGTTGACTCGGAAGGAGTTGAGACCAAGTACATCACGCGGAAGAAGCTGCGGAAGTTTTTACGGTTACCTGCGAAGGACGCACCTGAACATGATTTCATGATTGTGCTGTCGAACGACACGATCAACAGGGTCGAGCGAGACCTCAAGCGCAACGACGAGCCTGATAACGTGGGCTCGGAGAAGGCCAAGCGATTCCTAGCAACAGACTGGGAGTCATTCAAGGATAATCCAGCGTACCCTGTCCTCGTCGAGTACTAGGACAACGTGTTCAAGCCTGAACTACCAGACAGATTACCAATGGAGCGTGACATCGAGCATCGTATCGACGTGAAGGACCCGAATACAGCGATGTACCGACAGCAGTGGCGTCTCTCGCCAGAGCAGAAGGTTGAGATCGACAGATGGGTACGCGAGATGATTGCCAAGGGATTGATCCGACCCAGTATCAGCCCGCATGCTGCCCCGACATTCTGCGTGCGCAAATCCGTCGGATGGCGTATCGTACACGATTATCGGTATCTGAACAGCAACACGATCCGACAGAGCGTACCGATGACGCGCAAGGAAGATGTATTCGACAGTATGGCAGGAGCCTACTACTTCTCGTGTATGGACCTGATGTCAGCCTATTACCAAGTGCGGATGAAGCTGGACCACGTCAAGTACACGGCGTTACAAACACCGAGTGGACTGTACGAGTACCTCGTGTTACCAATGGGAGTTAGCAACGCGCCAGCGACGATGCATCGGCTGACTTCAACGTTGTTCAAGGGCCTGTCACACACGCGTTCATTCTACGACGACATCTACGTGTTCACGAAGTCGAAGGACATCAACGAACGCCTGCGAGCGCTACGTGACGTGTTGGAGATACTGAAGAAGAACAAGCTGTACGTGAAGCTGTCCAATTGTGTGTTCTGTGCCGAAGAGATACCGTGCCTTGGTGATTTCACTGGTCGTAACTGTGTCGCATCGACCCGGACAAGGTGCAGACTATCCGAGACTAGCCTATCCCGCGGACACAAGAACAGCTCCACAGCCTTCTCGGTTTGACTGGATACGTGCAGCGATTTTGCGAGCAGTACGCGGTCCTGACTGCTCCGCTGTTTACGCTATTGAAGAAAAGAACTAGCGCAACTCAAAGATCACGTTGAATGCGCTGCAACTCAAGAACTTTAAGGACCTGAAGTGTCGGCTGTCGAACACGCCAGTGCTGCACTTGCCCGACTTTACTCAACAGATGCGCCTGAGGATGCAAGTCAGTACGCAGCGGGCGGTGTGCTCTTCCAAGTCGTCGATGGAGTCGAGCGCCCCATAGCTTACATGAGCCGGAAGATGAAGTCAGCAGAGTTGAAGTACCCGACACAGCAGCAGGAGTTACTCGCGATCGTCAATGCTTTGGCTGCTTTTCGTATATACTGCCTGGGTCGACCTGTGATGATCGAGACTGACCACAAATCTCTCGAAGGAATCTTCCAGCAGAAGATGGCAAACCGCCGACTAGCTCGCTGGTATGACATTCTCGCTGAGTACCAACCTGTGTTCGCGTATATCCCCGGCGCCAAGAACGGCATTGCAGACGCGTTGAGCCGCCGCCGACCTGATCTCAAACCTGAGACGAAGGGGTTTCATGACTTGCTCGTCCCCAGCTTCAACGAGACAAGCTACTAGGTGCGTGTAGCAGATATTCGACCGACGAGCGATCTCATCAAGTCGATCATCGCTGGGTACGCAAAGGACAAGGTTTTTTCTGAGATTCGACGCACAATCGAGAAGCGTGGACGGCTTCAGCATCTCGCGGAGCTTCAGAGAAACAGTACAGACCGTACTTAGAGAAGAACCTTATCTGGTACCAAGGCGCCACGGACAAGAAACCTCGTATCGTCGCCCCGAATGTTGTAGCCCTGAAGCATCGCGTTATCGCTTCGGGCTACGCACGCTTGATGTTGATAGTGATTCAGAGACGGAAGGAGGACGCATTACAGTTGCCGATGTTAAGACAAAGGCAAAGCAGGCGCTACGATACGCTAAACAGAAAGGTATCATCAACGATCTAGTAGATCTAGGTGAGCGCAAGCTAATCGAGAAGGCAACAAAACCTGAACATGTTGATTTGATCAAGACTGTTCGTAGGACGGTCAAGGAACGCTACGGTGTAGGCATTAAATCACCAGATAAAGCCAAGTCGGCACGTTTCGTGAAGAGTTCAACCGAGGCTAAAGAACACATGGCCAGACTACGCAAATTATTTAATGTGGTACGTGTATAGCCATCGAGGTTTTGGCCAATCAACGCTTTCCTTTTCAAATCGAGGTCAGTAGCGATAAACATGCACGAAATCGAGGTCAGCAGGGATAAATATCCCAGCTCGGGTTTGTTACCTGGCGTTCGCCTAATGCTATCAACGTTCGGTGGAGTATCATAAAACGTAATAAATCCATCCAATTTGTCTTTCAGATAAATAGTCACAGAGTTCCTGGTCGGGGTTGCGTGCGATGATGTGAAGATGAGCGAACATATGAGGAGAATGCTTCAGGATGTGCATCACGAGATTGTTCTTGCCACTGTATGATGGTCCAAGAATAACCATTCGAAACAGTTTCTTAATCCCTAAATCTGGGATGTCGCCGACCGATGAGCTCTTGTATTGCTTCGGTAGAGAGGCCCCATAATTGGGTACTAGACTCATGTTAGATCGTACTATACATAAAGAATATAATAGCTATTGAAAGATGTCGGATTCTCTTATCCGTTTCCGATGTTCTATTCTAGCATCTACAACCCTGGATTCTACCTCTCACTGGATCAAACAGGATACCTAACATACGCATACGCCCAGACTCTTTATCTTAGTAAAATGATTATCGTCATAGCTACATTACCGGAATTACAGCAGGTTTAGCTGCGCCTGGTCTTGCCATGGTATTAGATTCAAATAGTGCCATATCAGGGATTGTGTACGCTTTTCGCTTGTTCTTCCCAAGTGCGGCTGATGCAAATCGGGTGTTCAAGTCGTACATCACGGTACAACGTTCGACTCCATATCGCCACTGCGATCCAGTCAGTACGCTCATTCTCAAACCCGTCCCACAGGCAGAATGGGATCGAGACCGCTGTGTCATGTATCGTCCAGGGGCAGAGGGCGAGGAGGAGTTTGAGATTGGAATCTTTGGTGTGCGGATGGAGATGAGACCGAAGAAAATTGAGAACATTTTTGAGGAGCACACACTGGGCCAAGTTCGAGTTGAAATCAGAGGAAACCAACGGTTGCTTGCGATCGGAAAGTGCGCGTCTAGCGACCAGATGGAGGCTATCCTCGCGAAGTTTGGCCCCGGGGACGGATCACAGTTTCGGTACGACACAACACGCATGTTTATCAGAAAATCGGAAGGCAGCCCACCACAACGTGCCCAACGAGAACCGCATCAGCAACAGTCACCAACAGGGGACACATCGAACGGCACCGGTAGTACAACGAAGAGTGCCGGGACGTCGCTCGGGCAGCTTGACAGAGAACGCGACATTGAAAAGAAACTCGATCAGCTGATTCAGGCGCGGACGGCACATATTGAACGCCGTCTGGACCAGCTAGACAGCCAACAGCGAAAGACTGAGAGGACGTTGAGCAATCTCTCAGACACCTTGAATACAACGGTAGTTAGTATTGGAGACCGACTTGAACAGCAACTTTAATCTACGTGGCCAATTTGCAGTATTTTGGCGGAGGAGGCCAGACGCACAGTAGGTTGGGTCTCCTTTCGACACCGTACTGGTGGTACCTGGTGGTTTAAGATGATAATCGTCATTCTGGCATTCCAAATGGTGTGGACAGTGGCGGCAACCAGCGCTTTATCAAGCCAAGAGGAAGTTGTTGAGGCCGTGTTGAGGGCTGCGAATGATGCTCGTACTGATTCTGATAACTACTTCGCAACACCCAGCGACTCGAGTGGAACTGATATGTCGGTGGTAGAGGATCGACGTGCAATGGGAGGACACGAGACTCCTCGACATCAGCGAGGCGGCCGTCATCGCCGGAAATGGTGCCCAGTGCGACACCCAATCTCAAATGCAGTAGCGACAGCCAGAAGTACCGTGCTGGAGAGTATCTTGCAACGGGAACACTACGCCGGTATTCCACTCTAATATCGGTTATCGAAGCCAATTTTTTAGCCTTCCGAAGCTGAGCTGTACATCGATTGTTGAACTTAATACAAACAGATCTTGCCAGGTGCCGGCGGGATTGATTGGATTCCCCCACAATTGTTTTGCACTCTCGTGTAAGCAAGTGTGCATATTGTCGATGGTTCGCTCGAGTCACTCCAGAATCTCATTCTCCGAGATGTTATCCAAGTCGATGTCCTCAATTAGCGCGATTTTGTTCTCCGCAATTAATTTGCCCGTTGCGTCCGTGAATTCAGCCATTTCATCTGCTGTCTTCGTTCGAGTGTTGACAACTTTAATCGGTGATATATTAGAGATCAGGGCCCCCACACGCGCACCTCGTTCCCATCTTAGCACAACAAACGGTGTCCCCACATGGTCACTGCTGGGAAAATCCACGAACTATATCTGCTATCTACCAGACTCTGAGCACAAGATCAAGGTTTCAGCTAAAGGTGTTCAGCAAGGTCGAGGGAGAAACAACGATGTCCTTAACCCAAGAAGGATTTGAGACAGTTGTTCGTGATAGAATAACGCTTCAGGGAACGAATAAAGGATTTTGTATCAGTAACGAGACCAAGTCGATCATTACCTACAGTTAGACGAAATGTGCGCTTTCGTATTTCTGTGACAAGCGTCGTGTCTTAGCTGATGGCATCACGACTGCGCCGCTTGATTTTCAAGCCACAAGAATTTGGTAACAGTAATATATACATGGATAGCCATGGCTGACCTGTTAAAAAAGCTTTACTACAATCCAGCAACAGGATATGTAGGAGTTCGAGCACTTCGTGTGAAGGCTCAAGAGATTTATCCTAACACAACATTAAAGGTTGTGAAGGACTGGTATTCGAATCAGGTAGATATCCAACGCTTTCAAGAACAGAAAAAAACGATTTAGTGAGTTCAAGATTGCTTCTCATAATGCAAATTCCTGGCAAACGGATCTTGTTTTTTGGAAAGGTAAGGCGATAGTAACTGCTGTCAATATCAACTCTCGTTTAGGTTTTGCCAGTTTGCTACTAAATAAGAAAGCAGAGAGTGTCTTGAAGGGGATTAAACTACTCGTGAAACAAAATGTTGAGGTGCTAACAAGTGACAACGGACAGAAAATTATGAACGCAAAGGTTCAGGATTTTTAAAAGTAAAGGCATTGCCCACTACAATAACGAGCCGGGAGACCATTCTACGACGGAAAAGATCGAAAGATTCAACCGAACGTTAAAGGGCGTCTTACTAAAATTGGGAGGCCTCTGACAGTTAAATTATTACGCGACGTAATATCGAACTACAACAACACTAAGCATCGATCTATCGGAATGGCACCTACGGAGGCTAAAGGGAAGGTTATGGAAAACGAACTAGCTTATAATCAAGACGCTACGGACAATATCGAGAATGAGCTTGAGATTGGGTCAAAAGTGATATATCGACTAAGCAAGCAACAATTTAGTAAGGAGGATGTACGCTGGAGTAAAACGGATTATACAATCGTTGGGATTGATGGTTACAGAGTCCAAATTCGATCAAAAAATAAGCACATACTCTACAAATCTCCGAATCAACTCAAGTTGGTTAATGAAGAATCTACAGGCACTGATTTCAATAAAGGAGACATATACGAGGTTGAACGTATATTGGATCACAAAACGACACGTTCCGGAAAGAACAGATATCTAATCGAATGGACACATATGGACGAACTGTAGTAGTGGCGACGGTTCGCCGGAGGTGATTGATCTGACGTAACCAAGTGTGGCGCACATCGGGTGGACGGTGACGAAGGAGTGTTCCAGGACGAGATGGTGACGAGGGCGAGCCAGCAGGCTGGCACCACCGACTGTACGAGGTCTGCAGAAGTAAAGGGGGCCTGGCGTTGATTCGACGTTGAAGATCAAGGCTGCGAGAAGATCATACGAAGAGGAGACGTGCGAAGGTGACAAGAGTGGAGTATGCAAGCGAGGAGAGGCGACGGCGTGCGTGTGCCGTGCGGCCAGGAGGCCACGAGAGCGGGACGGACTAGAGGTCCGGTAGAATAGCAAGGGCGACGCAGCTGGTAGGTTTGACGACGGTAGTGTGCTGCGTGAAAAGTAGGAGGGCACCGAGCAGCGGTCTGCTGCTCGACCCTCAGTTGCGATTTGGGTGCGAGACGTGCATCTATTCAAGACTAATACAGTTACTTGGCTGCCGAGCTACGGGTTGTGCTAGCTTACGAGGAGGGTGAACAGGTGAGCAAGTGCGCAACGACGTACGTCGGTGGATGTGACCGCAAATACGGCAGCGTGGGCAGTAGAGAGGTCGAGGACCGTGGAGAGAGACCGTGGGGGCCAGGCATCACGTCGTGCAGTGGTGTCAAGGCCGAGGGGCGCGGGCCTGACTTGCACGCTAGTGTTAGAGTCCCGTGCCCACTACACATGTACATGGGAACCGGAACGCTTGCGGGGGGTAGCCTAAAGACCTACCGGGGTTGCGGTCGCCGATAATCGTCCTCTCCTTGACGCCTCTATCCCTGTCACTGGTGTTGATGGTGACGGGGCCAGCTTCGGCTGGTAGTCCGCTGGTTGGTGACGCTCCCCACCTGTGCGAGACCGTGCCCACTGAGGTTCGGGCAGCATTAATCTGTGGCCAACTACGAGTCGTGGGGGTCGACTTTAGTTGCCTGGTGGTCATACAATACGGTTCTGGTTGTTAAAAAGTAGGCATGACTATAGAACCAACATGGGAGCCACAAGACAATGTGAGGTTAGTCAATAAGAACCGAATGAGCTCGGCTGAAAAATGTATTTCGATAGCCTAAAACAGGCTAAGGAGTCAGCTGTATGAATGGGCGTTCCTTTTTGGTCCCGATGAACATAACATGTTACAGTCTGAGCTTTACGCTCAGACAATTGCTTTACTCGTAATCGTATCATCTCTTTTTCACGTTCTATTTTGCGACATCCGCATAGATGTTGGAGTCGTATTCCATGTCGCCGAAGATTCGTCGGGAGTGATAACGACGCTACGGTCGCTGCGGCTGCAACGAGGCATCGGAGAGCGGTACTATGGATGATGATAAACCGGAGATCCCGTTGAGGCCATCCCGAAGGCTCAAGGCGATGCGGAGGCCGAAGGCAACAACACATTGGTAGCGCTCGACCGAGCTTATGTACCGGTGGCAACCGCACTATCAACAGGAAACGGTTGTGAGACGGGCGACAACCAAGAGGCGTCGGAACATCCGCCTAACGACATCGAGCTAGAAGACTACGCTCAGGAGCTAGCCTTCCTTCCGGACCTGACCGACACTTTGGTTACGGAACTGGATTACTCAGCTCCGAACGTTCGACATCCTGAGCTTAGCCCCGAGCAACAGGACCGAAGGTTCGAAGTGTTGCGCAGCCACGAAAAGATCATGCTCTCGAGTGGAAACGCGTTGCCACAGCCAGCGTATGGCGTCTTGTGTGACATTGATGTCAATAATCACGCGCCGATCAAGCCGAAGGCTCGGCGGGTACCTCTCCGACACCTCCGAAAGCTCTACGAGCTCTTGAAGGGCCTTCTGAATGCGCGTTTGGTGTCGTTCTCCAATAGCCCATGGGTTGCACCGATTTGGATCGTGCTTAAGAAGAACGGGAAGGATATCCGCCTGTGCATTAATTATAAGATGGTGAATACGATTACAGCAATCATGGAGTACGACTTGCCGCTTGTGGACGACCTACTCACAGATCTGAAGAAGTATCTGTGGTACTGATCATTGGATGCGGCCAGTGGTTTCTGGGCAATTATGATGACCAAGCGGGCTCGCAAGATATCAGCCTTCGTCTGCGCGCTGGGGCACTTTGAGTGGATCAGAATGACTTTTGGTCTGAAGAATGCACCGATGTTTTACCAGCGGATGATTGAGAACGCTCTGTGGGGCTGCGTTCGACCCAGGGGTGGGTGGACTGACTCTGCCGAGTGTATGCGGTTAGCTGAAGCGAAGGCTCGGGCAACGCAGACATTGCCCGCGACAGAGACGGAGAACAGGTTGCATGCACGGCCGAAGTCTCGAACCAAGTTTGAAGCAGACCACGAGACGGCGGAAGCGTAGGATCCAGTGTCAGCTCTGGTGAATGCCCCGACTACGGATATGTTCGCCACCGGTGAGCCATCGTTTGTACCGGTGTTCGAACGGCGATGGTTGTCGATGATATATGTTTTGGGCGAACTTTCGATGCATGCATCGAGACGCTAGGCAAGCATCTGAGTGGGTTCGAAGAATGCCGGATTAATGTGAGCTTCACGAAAAGTATCTTCGTACAACCCAAGGAGGACTTCTAGTCTCACGGAGTTTTGCGAGATGGTTTACAAGCTGATGAGAAGAAGCTTAAAGCCATCAGCGAACTCTCATTCCCGAAGTCCATGAAGGGGTACAAGCCTTTCTAGGAGCACTGAACTATTACAGTCGATTCATCCAAGACTTCGCGGTGTATGGAGCTGCGCTTTACCAGCTCAAGGACGAAGACTTCACGGACAAGGGTGACCTCACATTCGCTAAACGAAGCTTCGCTACACTGCAACGAAAGGTAGATTTCTTCGTCGAGCTTGCTATACAGGAATGCCGTGTCGACGTTGCACTAGTCAACCTCCATCCCTTCCGCGCTGCACATTGCAAGAAATGCTCGGATAGAGTTGAGGTACACCACTGGCGAGTACGTTTCTTCGTAGTCGATGCCATGTCGTTGTGAGTACCCCTTTGCCACCAGTCGAGCCTTGTGACGAACCACTTGACCTTTCTCGTCGCGCTTAACGCGAACGCCCCGCGGCAACCAATCGCGCGTTGGTGCGCTGGCTTCAGAGATGATGCTACGCCTAGTGGTGCCAACAACGATGATTCAAGAGGTATTGCAAAGCTGCCATGACTCGTTGGAAGGTGGCCATCAAGGAATAGTCAGAACCTTCAACAGGGCCCGAGCTAACTACTACTAGATCGGCCTGTACGCCGATGTGAAGAACAATGTGAGGTCCTGCCCGGACTGCAGTTCTAGTAAGAGCCGACCGCAACTTCGAGGATACTCGCCAGGTAACATCCTGGTCGAGAGACCATTCCAGGTGGTGTATATGGACTTCGTGACACCGTCGCCGAAGTCTCGGAGAGGCAATACGGCACTCTTGCTGTTTCAATGCGCCTTCACGGTATTCGTCATGGGGAAAGCTATGGCAGACACCTCGGCACTTAGCGTGGCCCAAGTGTTCGACGAGTGCGTGTACCGAAGGTTCGAGCGCCAACTTTGATCCGGCATGATCGAGACCCACGTTTCATGAGCGACGTTTTCCAAGCCTTCGCCGAGATGATGCAATCTCAGTCCAGAGCGACGTTGGTTATCGGCCACAAGCAAACAGACAGCAAGAACGCTCCGAGAAAACAGTAATCCATGCTGTACGCGTGTACGCTTAAGACCCGTTGCAGCAAGACTGGGATGAGATCGCAGAGAGATTTGTCTTCGCAATCAACAATTCGCAAGACGCGACGAGGAGAGACACTCTATTCTACCTCGACTACGGTTGGGATGCACGGTCCACCCTCAGAGTGATGTCGTCGTCGCTCAAACGAGGTCTCGGAGGCCAATCTGACGAATTGGCATGGCGCCGAGAGTGAATCGTCAACAAGAAATTGCTCTGACTATGGCGAAGGAGTATCAAGCGAAAGAGAAAGCTCGAAGAGCCAAGGAGCATAACGAATCCCTGAGTCGGCAAGAACATGCCACTATTGGAGCAAACGAGCTCTCGGAAAGATCACCGGAAGATACGGAAGTTGGAGACGAAGCTCGTGACCCCGTACTGATATCTCTTTTCAAGACGGGGATAGAGTTTGGCTGTACATGGAACGCGTGAAGCCTGGTCTTACGAAGAAACTAGCTCACCGATGGCATGGGCCATTCCGGATAAAGGTTGCCGGATCGCAGTGGCTACCGATTCTATCCTGTGGTACACGTGTCTCGGTTGAAAGCCGTGAGTGAATTCGGGAACCGACCAAAGACTCGGTTAGCTCCAGAGGTGACAGAGGAGACGCGACTTGACTTCGACGAAGAGTTGCTTCCAGAGGATATCTGGGAACCTGATCAGCTAGCAGGCGATATGAGGTGGAGGCCATAGATGACCGAATCTCTGTCGATGAGTACTCGACACGCTGTTAGAGAGTTTTTGGTGAAGTGGGTCGGATATGAAGCGCCTACCTGGGAACCTGCAGCTAACGTGTCCTGCGGCGGACTCCTGTATGATTATTTACGCGAGAAACGCCGCGATCAAAGGTTGCAGACGATCCAAGTCGCTGACGAGGCCTAGGAATAATCGTCGACGAAGATTGAACTGCCGGTGGGGCCGGTGCAGCCCACCCAAGCAGACGCAAATTGCTACTGCACCCAACTTTGCATATTTTGAATGACTTTACATGTTATGTGAACGAGCTTTCGTGAATGGAGACTTCGACTGGAGCTTGCGAGTGGAATTGATCGAGGCGAAAAGATGAAGCTGCGGGTTACAAACTATCACTACGTTACGAGACTTCGGAAATTACTTGGACGGCTCGAGGAGACGCTGGAATACGAAAAGGAACTACCACCGAGACTTAGATCTCAGCTGTAGCGACAATATTGGCGAACGCAGCCAAATTTACAGAATCAGGAGAAGCGTCGGTAGCACCACCAGCTTGGGAATCGCCGCCATGCCCGGGAGATGGAGGGAAGCCTTGGGAATCCTCGGAGAGCACTTCCGCTTGTTCCTTTTCCTCCTCTTCCTCCTCTTCTTCCCCCTCCGAAGCTTGAACGACGTTCCCGGTCGCCCAAGGGGCAGTGATGAGATGGGGTGGAACCATTGGATCGACCACGATCGCTGCCGCAACTTCAGCACTCGTCATCCCGCGAGGGACGAACAACGATATCTCAGGGTTGCATGGCGCGAAAGCGGTGTTGTAAGGGTGCTCTGCCGGTGCGTCAAACCAACAGCTGCGCCATGGCTGCCGAGCATCCAACTTCTCCGCTTCCATTATCCTGTTGGCAGATTCTGGAACCCACGTCACATTTTCGAACGGGTACTGGAGGGAACGATGGATCGTGGAGAAGCTCTGGGGCCTCGGCCACGACTCCATTATCATCTTTGACGCACCGTAAACAGTATCTCTCCGGAATCTGGAGACGAATGCGGTCGGCCCGGTTGTTCCGTTCGCGGTTGTAACCACACCAACCTGACCACAGAGAGGTAACCATCGACGAGTTTTCACCGAGGTATCTGGTCAAGTCCTTGATCCAGAGCTCCACGGCCGAGTTCGACACCCAGTGGCTACGTTCCCAGATAGAGAATTCCAGATCCGCCTTTTCCTTCGGACCAACCGGGTTCTTCTTGAATTGTCTCCAAAGCTTGACGTGGAGAGCCAACCCAGTTGGCCGAATGGAAATGGGGTGTTGATAATCTCGTCCTCCCCCAGAGTACAGAAGTCAACCGAGTACTTCTCCCGAAGCTTCTGGTATGGGTGCGTCGGACTCTCCCAGGTCATGAAAGCGAGCAGACCCATAACCGAGCACTCGGAACGAGCCGAACCAGGGATCGGAGGAGGAACCCGAGCATTCTGGATCTGGCACCAACATTCTTGAGCACCCAGCGAGGTGAATGGTGGCTCCAGAAAGACTGCGGCCAGATCCGACCACTTCTGGGAGGGACGGACCAGCGGCTGGTGCCCCTGTTCCGGAGCTGGGAACTCGACGGCAGGCGCAAAAGCAGTCGTCACCGTCGCCGTAACCACCATGCGCGAGCGGCGAGTCCGAGAGCGACGATTCAGTTATCGTGGAGAGTGCGCTGTAGCAGGAGTTACCGAAGCCTCCGAGCGGGTGGTAGAAGCTCCAGCGCCGTCGTCATCACCAACCTCAACCGGCCCAGAAGCTTGGGGGGAACCCCACCCTCGCTAGGCACGATGGGTTCGTCCTCGACCGGGGTATCCTCCACAGAAGCTTGGTTCGCTGCAGACGGCGCGGTGGACATCGAACCGAGCCCTAGGACGAGCTCGTCAGAAGCATGTTCCTGCTCCACGCCCGACATCGACTGCTCCACGCTGCCATCGTGGAAGCGCCACGTACTGGACGCCCATCCCGCCGTGGTCTAATAACCACCAGAGACGAGATCGGGGACTCCTGTGCAGGAACCGTAGCTTCCGAACCCTCGGAATCGCTGTCACTCTCGATCGACTCCACCGTCTGGAGGAGAGAGTCAGCTACCGAGGTGTCTGGAGAAGGCGTGTGCGCAGGAGAGCCAGCCAAAGACATCGTGGACACCACCGACGCCGCAGAAGACGCGGACCGAGCGGGAGAGGTTGGAGTTCAAAAGCTTGAGGTCGGTACAGCCAGAGATTGTTGAGTTGCTGCACCTTGAACCGCGGGTACAGCCCCCGCAGAAGCTCTCTGGACCGCACCAGACCAAGTGTCGGAGAGACGAGTTTTCGGTGCTTGCTGGGGCACACGAGCCTTAGCCCTCAAGTCCACCGAAGGTCGCCTAAGCCTGGTCGAACGCTTGCCAGCTGCCGGAACCACCGAACCGGCCTTCGCAGCCGCCTGTACGAGACGCTTACGACGCTTAGCTGATGGAACCAACGGAGGAGAGTCTTCGTCCAGCCCAGCGGAAGCGAACGAAACATCTGGGGAGTGCGATCCAGGATCCACCCTGCCACCCACGGTCACCGAACTGTTCACAGAAGCATCGGAAGATAAACGCGAGCGCTTGGGGCCGGAGACAACCGCGTGCGAACCCACCAGCATCGCTCCGATGTTTTCCTTGAAGTTGACTGCAACAGAACAGCATCAGCCTGAGGTTAGCATGAGGAACGAAGACTGTATGAGAAGCAATGAGATGAAAGACGTACCGAAACAAGCAGGAATCGCTGTTCCAGTCCTCTGTGCCTCTGCAAGACCACTCAAGCCCTGAAGCTTCTTTTCCTCAACCACCAGATAGTCCAAGAGCTTTTTCGGGATGCCAGTGTACTTCTGGAAATCATCCTTGAAACGCTGACGATCCATGCGGATCAACTCGTGAGCGCTTGTCACCGAAGATTCTTGGCGGCGACACCGAGCCTCAAGCGGGGCGATCGTCTCAGCACTCTGAGCGACGGCCACGTTAGCGACCACCAGCCGACGCCCAGCGTCGTCGTTTTACCAACAGAGACGCCGCCCTTGCTGGACAGTAACATTTTGCTCCGCCGAAGCTTGAGTACACAAGAACTCGGTTCGGTGTTGGAGGTCTACCTCGTATCTCAGCGAGGCTCCGCAGTCCGCCGGACGTCCTTGGAGGTCCGCTGCTTCGTCTTGTAGCGCCCGTAGCTCCTCGTTCCACCCACGTGAGTCCTCGTAGTACGGGGTACCCAGGCGGAGACTGAGGAGCTGCAGTGACGACCGACCTCGAGCTCACGAAGCGTCCACGCCTGCTCCAGACGTTCGTCGAGCTCGGTGTCGACGCGCAGTGGAGGGTAACGGGTGAGTCTCACTACCATCCGAACCAGCGACACGAATCGCTGCTCGGTGAAGTGTTGCAGTTGACGAACCGTCTCTTCCGAGCAGTGGTCCACCATCTCCTCGACCTCGATCCACCGAGCCGCGGGAACCGGGAGTTCGGAAGAAGGGTCGGCCGGAGCCCCGGGAGAGATCCCACCGAAAGACGCTTGGCGTTCGACGGGGGAAACCTCGTCGACGGAACCATGGGGGAGGAGACGGTGGCGAAGAGTCAGAAGCACCACCAGTCGAAGCCCCTCTAGCAGCAATGTTCGGTGGAGAGTGCTCTACGACGGATGATCCAGCACCAGGATCCTGTGTCGCCCCGCTGTGCGAGTCAGAGGCGGTAGTTGGCGACGGCAGAGACCCAGTACGGGCTTCCGAACCGTCAGAGGTGCTAGTTGCCGGAGCAGACGCAGCAAAGCTCGGAGGCCGTGTGATTCCCCACTGTTCGAAACAGAGGCGGGATTTGGCGCCGCCACAGTCTCCGGAGCCCTTGTGGAGCCGCCCCAGTGTCAGAAGGATCTGGGGGTGCAGCGGCAGGATGCTGCGGGAAAAGACAAGGTGTAGCAGTACTGACGTACCGAAGCATCGCAAGGTTAGCCGAAAGCTCGAGTGACAGATTAATTTCCCGTGGAATGTGCCCAAGAGCACGAAGAGCAGTCACCTGCGCGCGCTCTAGAGGACTCTGTGCGCGTGCCATGACCAAAGAACCAGAAGACACCACGACGCTCGCCACCTTCGAGGGTTCGCGTCGAGGTGGGGGCAGTTATGATATTGGAAATTGCCCTGCCCGCGATGGCTTCGGACAGAGGCCTAACGGTGTTGAACCTTCGGGTGAAACCCAATTTGGCTCACTGATTGGTTGAATTGCTCGGAATCACATTCCCCGCGTCAGAGTGACATGGAACTCCGTAGTGACTAAGAAGACTTGGTCGGTCCTAATAAAAGTCCGACCGTAGTCTCTTAGGTCAGAATAGTCAAGAAGTGGGTCCTTCTGTTACGAACCAGTATTCGGTCCGTACTTATTTTGGGTCGTCAGCTGGCGATTAGATGAGGGCTCGGTTTACACTTGATATTTGTATAGAGATATAGGATTAGCTATAGAAAGGGCCTCAGAGCCTCTAATCACTAAATCAGAACAGGTTTTCCCCCTTAAGCCTCAAGAGTCAAGTCCGTCTACGGTAAGTCTAGCTAGCTTAGCTGTAAGGCCAGGATACACTCGGTTTAGCTGGGTTATGTCTGTCGGTGAGCTTGAGGTGCATTGGCCGAGAGTTCATCCTGGTAAGGCCAAGAGTGAGTAGTAGCCGCGTGTGTGGAGGTATTAGATACCTCGTTCTATATATACTAGGTGAGTCCGAGGGCTCCCAACTGTATCTGACCTAACGCCGAGGGTTTCCTTCGGCCCCCTGTAATAGGCCTTGATCTGCCCGGTACCCTTCCTTTCTGAGGGACCACAGTGGGTTAAGCATCACCCCCTAGCCTTCGCTCGTGGCTAGTGAGAGAATATTAAGGGTAAGCCTAGCTGACCAACAGCGCACAAAGGTACAACTAGCACGATGTAAGGGATCGTTCCAGGTCTTCGGATCGAACCCAATAAAGCTCGTTGACCTTTGCGGGGAGACGAGTGTTGTTGATAGGGCTCTTTCCGTCTAGGAAAGAGGACTTGAGTTGTGTTCCTACACGACACTTGGCCATGTATCCAAAGCTGGGGTAGTTGAGCTTGTCAGCCAGCTCCATGGAACGAATCTCCGAAATGACCTTCTTACGAATGTCAGACTTGCTGTTGATAGCTATAGGTGAGCTGAACATCGATGTATTGCTCTGATTCGGGTGGAAGTAGCGCGTTTCGCTGTCGTCGGTTCTGCTGACCAGATCATATCCAAGTGCGATGTTAATCTTGAACGCCGACTTCTGAGTCGCAAGTACATTCTCGAGCTTGTCGTAAAACTCTGCGGACTGAATTCCCTCATACAGATGGGGTTCATTGTGGTTTTCCCTGATAGAAACGGTACTTTGGGTCTGTGACGGGAGTCACACAGCACCTTGCGCTTGAGGAAGTGTGCTCGAAGTATACAAACCCTAGTGAACGGCAGTTCACTTGTCTCCGGCCTAAGGTTAGAGACTTTACTTTAGACGAAGTAGATTTAAGCCTGAATATATTTATAGGTGGGTTGTAGTTTTGTCTACGATACAAACTACAAGATACCTATAGTGAAACCAATATAATACTGACACTTGTTTATTGGGGTCACGTGCCACGCGTCAGGTGGTGTATGCCACATCACCTGACGGGAGTGTACCCATCTCTGGAAGAGTGACCGTCACTCTTTATGTAAGCCCGTTACATCCTCCCCCACTTAGATGGACTTTCGTCTGATTAGAGGAGAGAGATTTGGTCTCTCATTTTCTCCTTCATTGTCGAAATCCATTGACTAGCCGTGCAGCTCTCGCGCTACGGCTCGCTGCTCCCACACGGCAGCAGGCACTCTGCCAACACGCACCAGGCTTCCTTGGGAGCCCAGCAATATACCTACGAAGGGCAGAGCTCACGGCCCACACGCGCCCGACAAGACTGAGGCTGCGAAGCCAAAGGCAAGAGGTCAAGCCTCGCGGCAAGACCCCGGCGCTCACAGAGGCCACATCCGAGGCCCCCATGGCGGTTTGTACGCCCAGCGACTCTGCTGCGGCTGGCAATATCAAGCCACGGCGCAGTAGATCGCCTTCATTCCCTCCGGACGATCGTCCGAACCCTCGGTTCGTGCGCAAGGACAGAAGTCCTGAGGCCGGGGATTACCCCGAGCCTGTCGTCTACTCTGGCGACGAGAGTGACGACTGCGGTGACGACGCCAAGGAGGACAAGCCTTCGGCCGGTGCTTCCACTCAGGAGGAGCACCATGGAGACAAGGCCGACGAGGCCAAGTCTCCTGCGGCGAGCGGTGACGCGGCCAGAGGCCATTCAAAAAAGGGCCAGCCTGACAAGAACTTGTCTCGCTCAGGTTCGTGCTCGCACCCAGGCCCACAAGGCCGCCGCGGCCAAGAAGGTGTCGAGCGCCAGCTCGAAGAAGTATCATGCTTCACAGTCACCTCGCCGCGACCAAGCGGGAGACAAGGGGTCCTTCCGTGACTTGTTCAAGGACCTGACTCCGATGATGAGGAGGGGCAGGTGGATGAGCCCCAGGAGATTGTTAACGGCCTTGATCATCAGCAGGAGCAAGCTCTGGCTGCTCGGGCATACGCACGCAAGGCCCATGCGGCTGTGCCGGTGCCGACCTTCGGGATCCACTGGAGTGGGAGCACCACGCGTTCTAAGGGCTACTTCCGCCCGACGAGAACGCGGGCGCTTCACGGTTCTTGGAGCAGCTCAAGCCTCCACACGGCCTCATAGGGGCCATACCTCTAATGGCGCTTACGAAAGCGCCCTGGTCCAACTCCCGGACCTTTCAAGAGCAACGTGGAGGCTGCCAGGTGCGTGCTCTTAGCGCCACACCGAGCGAGCCTCAAAGAGTTCACTAGCCTTCGGAAGAAAGCGGAGAACATGGGTGGTCTTCACCCTGTGTGGGGAAACCCGTGGGTTCAGCCCGAGAAGACCTCCACCGACCTGGAGGCAGAGACCCTGTTCTGGAAGTGGGTATTGAGGGTAACCGATTTGATAACGGTTCTTAACCGTGAACCGGTTAACCCGAACCGGTCCAATGCGAACCCACGTTGATTACGGTAAGTTGATTACGCCACCGATGATTAGACGAGTAGGATGATTGGACGAGTGCAGAGTGTTGGTGATTGGATGCATCAAATGATTGGATGCAGGCTGCATATCTATGTGGTAGGCTAGGTAGTGAAGGCAGTGTAAGCTCCGATCAATCAATTACTTTCGAATCTTCCTTCTTCAGCTCAAGTGGTCTTCACTCCGGTCTTCGCACCAAGTGCAGAACTCACTCCGCTCAGCCCAAGTCTCGCTTCCAGACCTCAACACCTTTATCAGTGGGCTTCCCTAAAGGTTGGGAAGATCGAGGAGCTCGAGGAGCTCCCGGCAGAGCGTCAGCTGCCCTACATCTTGAACCAGCGTGACCTCCGCGTTCAGTTCGCGCATTTCGTGAGCAAGCGACTGCTTCACTCCGAGATCGCAGGACTCGAGCGTGCAGCTCAGCCCGGCGCTCATGCCGAGCGCGGGTACGGGGCGTTTGCGTCAACACCCGTACCAAGGAAAGCGGCTAAGAAGCCGCGGACTACTTACGAAGCTGCATCGCTTCTGTTCCCAGATCGCGACAGCCTTCCGAGACGATGTCTTGAGGTATACCATGCAGATGCCAGATGTTGTCGATGAATAGCGTAGCCACTTCCTTTGCCGAAACCGTCTTGGTCGTTACGATGAAGTGAGAGTGCTTGGTGAGCCGGTCGACAACAACCCAGATCGAGTTGTGTCCGCGCTTGGTGCCTGGCAAGTCCGTGATGAAGTTCATGGAGATGGAGCTCCATCGTTCGCTTGGAATTTGTAGTGGCTCCATGAGCCCAGGCGTCTTCGCAAGTCGCGGTTTGTTCCGTCGACAGTCCTCGCAGTCGGCTATGTACTTCTTGATCGTACGCACCATCCGTGGCCAATACCAGTCCGCTCTTAGCTTCAGGTATGTGCGGTCTGCACCAGGATGTCCCCCGTAGTTGGAATCGTGAGCTTCAGCGATAACGCGATGCTTCAGGGCTACAACATTCGGGGCGACGATACGAGGTTTCTTGTCCGTGGCGCCTTGGTACCAGATAAGGTTCTTCTCTAAGTACGGTCTGTACTGTTTCTCTGAAGCTCCGTGAGATGCTGAAGCCGTCCACGCTTCTCGATTGTGCGTCGAATCTCAGAAAAAACCTTGTCCTTTGCGTACCCAGCGATGATCGACTTGATGAGATCGCTCGTCGGTCGAATATCTGCTACACGCACCTAGTAGCTTGTCTCGTTGAAGCTGGGGACGAGCAAGTCATGAAACCCCTTCGTCTCAGGTTTGAGATCAGGTCGGCGGCGGCTCAACGCGTCTGCAATGCCTTTCTTGGCGCCGGGGATATACGCGAACACAGGTTGGTACTCAGTGAGAATGTCATACCAGCGAGCTAGTCGGCGGTTTGCCATCTTCTGCTGGAAGATTCCTTCGAGAGACTTGTGGTCAGTCTCGATCATCACAGGTCGATCCAGGCAGTATATACGAAAAGCAGCCAAAGCATTGACGATCGCGAGTAACTCCTGCTGCTGTGTCGGGTACTTCAACTCTGCTGACTTCATCTTCCGGCTCATGTAAGCTATGGGGCGCTCGACTCCATCGACGACTTGGAAGAGCACACCGCCCACTGCGTACTGACTTGCATCCTCAGGCGCATCTGTTGAGTAAAGTCGGGCAAGTGCAGCACTGGCGTGTTCGACAGCCGACACTTCAGGTCCTTAAAGTTCTTGAGTTGCAGCGCATTCAACGTGATCTTTGAGTTGCGCTAGTTCTTTTTCTTCAATAGCGTAAACAGCGGAGCAGTCAGGACCGCGTACTGCTCGCAAAATCGCTGCACGTATCCAGTCAAACCGAGAAGGCTGTGGAGCTGTTCTTGTGTCCGCGGGATAGGCTAGTCTCGGATAGTCTGCACCTTGTCCGGGTCGATGCGACACAGTTACGACCAGTGAAATCACCAAGGCACGGTATCTCTTCGGCACAGAACACACAATTGGACAGCTTCACGTACAGCTTGTTCTTCTTCAGTATCTCCAACACGTCACGTAGCGCTCGCAGGCGTTCGTTGATGTCCTTCGACTTCGTGAACACGTAGATGTCGTCGTAGAATGAACGCGTGTGTGACAGGCCCTTGAACAACGTTGAAGTCAGCCGATGCATCGTCGCTGGCGCGTTGCTAACTCCCATTGGTAACACGAGGTACTCGTACAGTCCACTCGGTGTTTGTAACGCCGTGTACTTGACGTGGTCCAGCTTCATCCGCACTTGGTAATAGGCTGACATCAGGTCCATACACGAGAAGTAGTAGGCTCCTGCCATACTGTCGAATACATCTTCCTTGCGCGTCATCGGTACGCTCTGTCGGATCGTGTTGCTGTTCAGATACCGATAATCGTGTACGATACGCCATCCGACGGATTTGCGCACGCAGAATGTCGGGGCAGCATGCGGGCTGATACTGGGTCGGATCAATCCTTGGCAATCATCTCGCGTACCCATCTGTCGATCTCAACCTTCTGCTCTGGCGAGAGACGCCACTGCTGTCGGTACATCGCTGTATTCGGGTCCTTCACGTCGATACGATGCTCGATGTCACGCTCCATTGGTAATCTGTCTGGTAGTTCAGGCTTGAACACGTTGTCCTAGTACTCGACGAGGACAGGGTACGCTGGATTATCCTTGAATGACTCCCAGTCTGTTGCTAGGAATCGCTTGGCCTTCTCCGAGCCCACGTTATCAGGCTCGTCGTTGCGCTTGAGGTCTCGCTCGACCCTGTTGATCGTGTCGTTCGACAGCACAATCATGAAATCATGTTCAGGTGCGTCCTTCGCAGGTAACCGTAAAAACTTCCGCAGCTTCTTCCGCGTGATGTACTTGGTCTCAACTCCTTCCGAGTCAACTACACCAAGAGTAAACATTGCCTCTGCTTTGGCATTCTTCTTCTCTCTCCGAGAGAGATTCTCCACGACCTCGGCAGGTCTTTCAGCAACTTCTGCTTCGCCCTCCGACCGCGTTTCTGACACGGCAGCTCGACAGGAATCACGGCTTATAGCGGAACAGCTTTCGCTATCCACAGCCTCGTGAAGCCTGGAACCGATAGCCTGACTGAACTTCCCGCGGGGAGTTGAAGTTTCGATTGTTGAGGCTCCAGTTGAGACGTCCTTCTTGAAGCATCGACGTTTCCAATCGATATCCGGTTGTACATCCACGGAAAACGACATCCCGAGAACACAATCAAACTCTTCAGGTATGTCAAACACGACAGCCACACACTGGTAGTTCGGAGCATCTTGCAGCCGGATATCGATCTTCACCAACTCCAGGATGGATTCGCCAATCTTGTTGTCGCCAAGTTTCACTTTGATAGTCCGTTCCGCGTAAACATGTGTCTTCAGCTGACAAAGTCACATGATAAATAAACCGTCGTAGCTCCACAGTCCAACAGGTGCTTGGTCTTGAACGTCTGGTCACACTGTAAGATGTCTCCACTCACAGCGAACAACGGTGCTTGATTATAGACGAGAGGGTCGTCGCAAAGAAGATTCAACGTAGCCTCGTTTACGGATAAATCTTGTTCACTGGCACTCGCCACGTCAGGTCCCTCTTCTACTGACGTGGCTTCTCGTTTCCCTGGTCCTTCTTCAGCTTGTTACAGTCGCGCTTGAAGTGACCGGGTTTCTTGCAGTAGAAGCACACAGGTCCCTCCTTGGTCTGCTCGGCCGGCGCGTAGTGTCCAGGCTTGTATGAGCGCTTGCTGAACGACTTCTTGTCCTGAGTCGAGCTCGATCTTGGTAGGCCACGAAAGCGTTGTTCACGCTCCGGCTTGTCGCGTCCGGTCTTGTGTTCACCACCGAAGTGCGACATCTCATACTTGACCGCTTGGTCCATCGCCTCTCTCAGCATCGTTGGGGTCTGCAACTTGACGTACGCTTGCGTGGCACGCTTGAGCCCGTCGCAGTAGTTGCTGACTTGATCCACCTCGCTCATGCTCTCGACGCGGAAGATCAGCGATGAGTACTTGCCGTTATACTCTTCGATGTCGCTGACTTAGCGTAGCTGTCGAAGCTTCTGCCGGAGCACCGCTTGGTAGTTCGATGCTTCGAAATGCGTGAGGGCGTCGCGCGAGAACTGTCCCCACGTCTGCTCCTCAGCTGGCGTTCTTGAAGCCCAGAACAGGAACCAGCCGGACGCAGGCTCTTCCATGGCGGTACCGGCGATTGCGGGTAGCTCTCGTTGTCATCTGCTGCGTCGTGGCCGTGGATACGACACAGGGTCTCGACTTGAAACAGCCATTGTCGCACGTCTTCATCGCGTTTCCTCTTGAACTTGGGCAGCCACTTGGCACGCGAGGCTTGGGGTCAACGGACGGCGCACGCGGGGTTTGGTTACCGGCTTGAAGCGTAGCGAGCTCCGCCTCTTGCTTGGCTTGGTTTTCCCTCCGCGGGTGAGTCTTCATGAGAGTTCTTGCGTGTCGTCGGGGCCATTGTCGCTTGAGTCTTGACCAACAAGTGCTACCAGTGATACAAATTGGGCACGGAAGAAGGAGGATGAGATGTGAGGATGCTTGGGGATTGGCGGGGAAGTCCAAAAGTGGTTGACCTCCCCGGCCAAAGGCACTGACAGCCACACGCTAACGCGTGGCATCGGCCCCTCTATTTAATACCCTTGCAAAAGTGATGCCTCTCAAAAGTAGTACTAGTCTAAACTGATACAACAAGTATGCGCTTAGTGGTTTAAAACGATCGGTTCCTGATCCTTAACTAATCCAAAAATGCAGCGATCGGAACTCGGATTGGGAACCTCGGAATAACCTCAGCATGTATTATATTTTTATTCTGCTAAGTTACTCCGACACAAGTTTGACTTCCATTGCAAATTGCTGTATCTTGCGAACGTTCTCGTAGCTTGGCATCGTCATCCTCTTGCGGTTCGAGTCAAGATATTTTGGTATCGGAAATTAGTGAATCTGTCTGGTGGAAGCACGAAGTACAGTCGCGGTGCTGCAGGATTTCCAAGAAGTTTTAAAACGTCGTGGAGGCAGTACTGTCTTCCATCGGAACATCATCATCTACACCTTTGTGCGGCCAACCTCGTACTAAGATGCGTTCAAACCCGAAAGTCACGATATCCATTTGGCAAATATTCAACTTAGCAAAGTCAAATCCTCATTCAAAGTCGTGCTTACCGCAATCAAACTCGTACGATGTAGCAATGGCTACAGTAGTAACAGTATCTCACATGCCGTACACCATATCCTCGTAGTCCGCCGCCTTGTTCACGAACCCGCGGCAGTGTAGCTCCATGCTCGACACCAACGCAGGTGTGACGACGCTCATGTCACCGACAGCAGCGCGCTCCAGAATGCGCACTTGACGCTCCGACAGGGACAGAACCTCCCCATTGGTGTCAGGTTCACGGGAGCGGTCGCAGATTGCACTGCGATCAAGTGCCAAAGTTCTCTTGATGCGCCTTTAGCACCTTTCTATGGGGTTGCACATGGGAGAGTATGGTCCCAAGCGCAGCAACTTCATGTCAGGGTGCTCCGTGACGCGCTCCTCCGTTAGACGGTGAGCTGGAGCATTATCCAGGACAATTACAACTTTCTTGTCGTGAAAGTTGCTCTCGAACGCGGGGGAAGCCTTCACGGCATCGTAGATCTCCTCCACAAACTCAGCGTTCGTCTCCATATCGATGCTCCCCCGCTGAAGGCGGTAGGTAACCAGCCCCAAGCTGGATGACACAGCACATTGAATCTGGAGGTTCGCTCCTTTAGACGGAGGAAGCCGCATAGCAGCACGTTCTCCACGCCTGGCACGCCCACGTTCCCTCTTCAAGTACACGTTGAAGTTAGTTTCGTCATAGTAGACACTACAATTACCTTCGCTCTGATGAGCCTACAGCTTTTCTGCAAACACTCGGCGCTTCTCCTTGTTGATCTCGTTATTGCAGGTAGTCGGCTCGACTCGTACTTGCTTCGCCGTGTACAACATGTTGGTAAGGTGATGACTAATAGTCGACGTGTGCACCGCAATATTGCAGACCCGGAAGAGCATAGAACGCATCGTCTCCAGCGTGTAGGTGCAGTCATCGTTTAGGTACTACTCCAGGAGGTCCTTGGCTTCAGCCGTCATCTTGACGTTCCTCACCCCACCTCGAGGAAGACTCTCTGCCCGCCCACGTTTGACCAAGTCGTAGGCGGTGGTCACAGGGATGGCGTTGCTGGCAGCAACGGCCAGCCAGTCAGGGCGGCCTGAACGGTATGCATCGAGCACACGTTGCTTCTCGAGGAGGGGTTGGGGGGTGACGCGGGCTTGAGAAGTCATCTGCGGGGTTGAGGGCAGGTCGGAAGATGAGCTACGTAGCCAAGCTCGCGGCTACCATTGGCGCGCGCTAACGCGAAGCGGAGCATTAGTTTTGGCGCGAGGCTGTTGTGTGGCACGAGTTGGATTGCGGTAATTCCGGCTTTGAGTGCTTTGAATTTTACATTTCGGGTTTGGTTGCACGTTGGTACGAACTTGGATGCACAAAGGTGTACATCCATAGCATCGTCATCACCCTCGCCTTCGTCCCAGTCTCCTTCCGTGAGATATTCATCATCGTCGTGTGCCTCACCGTTGTCGACCAGGCGCCGAATTCGAAACGTTCCACCTCGCGACAGCACTGAATGCACATGTCCTTCAAACAGATGTCCACGAAGCACTGCAAGAGCGCCAATTCCATCAGACGCAGAAATGAAATCCAAAAGTTCTGCTTATCCTTCACGTACAGGCGCTTATAGACCTCTTGCTGCACATATTGCGATGCGAAGACGAAGTACTCGTTGGCAAAACGTTTGCTGACACGATAATGAAGCAATCGATGCGACACTTGAGCGTCGTCCGCATCAAGTTTTCCACATGCGTCCACCAACGAGTTGACGTCAACAGTGGCAATCGCGTTTTCAAGCAACACCTGTTGGTCATCCAATTGTGCATACCGCAAGACATAGCGTGCGATACCACATCATGTTGTCAGCGATTCGAGAGACTGCCAACATGTGCTGAGACTTGTAACTCTCGCTGCTCACTTCTGCATAAGCGTCCAACACAATGGCGAGCATCATGTTCAGCAGCACGAGACTTACAACGATCATGTAACCCCAGTAGTAAACATACAAACAGGAGCATACAACCCCTGAATACTGGAGTAGTCGAAGTTTCCAAAGAGCATGTTGATGCAAGTCTCCATCGCAGTTTGTAAAGATGAAAACTCTTGAACTCCATCACCAAAGAGAACCGTGCCGGAGACAGCAAAAGTCACGAAGATGACGATGAATACGATGAAGAACGCGCCGAATTGATGCAACGCACTCGCCACAGTTCGTGTGAGAATACTCAGTCGCGGGTGAAAGCGGAATCTTTTCAGGATCCGAAGACTCAGCAGGAAAACCGCGAGGGTGGCGATCAAACGCAACACCACAGTGAGTTTTGCCACAGACTTGAGCCTATCAATTACAGCGTACAAACGTGCTCGGGCCTCAGCGTCGAATGCCTAGTCCTTCCCACCGACTACGAGAGATGCTAAATTGTCACGGAATTCCTTCTGGTACATGAGTAGAACGATGGAAATCCACACAAAGTAGAAAGCGACAACAACCACAGTGGAAGAATGCTCGATAACGACCCAGACGTCGCCGCAGATCAAGTTTCTAATGCCGGTGCGACGGTATCGATAAAGTCTGCGTAGTTGCGTGGCTAACGCTAGCAGGAAGAAGACCAAGACGACGATATCAGCAGCTATAGTGAACGATGCACTGTATGAACTTGAGAGTGCGGGTATAGTCGACGAAAGCGTCTGGACCGAGCCTCCTTCCAAGAAAGTGAGCTGCATCTCCGTGACCGCGTAGCCTTGCAGCCCCCGTTGTACGTGACGATGGTGATCAAAAGTTCTTCAGTGGAGAAGTCGAGCCAATTGCCTCCAGCTTTTAATGCTGAGATTTTGCCAACAGCATCAGTCGCATTCGTGTCGAAGCTGATCAATCGCTGCTCAGTTGATGTATCCGAGGCGTCGTAGCAATTGGGATACAAGTTGGATAGAAATGGCTGCGTGACACACTTGTGCATCGCCTTCGTGTCACTTAGAAATTGACGGCACCCAAAACCTTGTTAAACGAGGCGACACGCCCCCATCGGTCCTTTGTGAGGGTGTTGCCATTGTAGTCTTCCGTTATGAATACGGAAGGCACGAATGTGTCTGTTAACCAGTCGAAGACGTCGGAGATCTGGCCGATGTTGTAGAATTTCATCGTCGAGTCTGTCGTGACTGTGTCGCTTCCTGAAGTTGCAAGTGTCGAGGACACAGCGTAGCCTTGTTCGTACATGTTGGTCGCTGATGTGTGCGAACAGCATCGACACGAACGCGCAGAAGTAAAACACCGGCATGGGAATGTGCCACACAGCTCGGGCGATCTTGCGGTCGTGACACAGTGAGTCATACGCATCCTGCATAGGGACTTGAAGTCGACGAGCAGAAGCATCGGCCTCCATCTTTGCTTGCAAGTGATCGTGAACGGGGACCAACTTCTTCATCCTGTTCGATCGTCTCAAGTTGTTGGCAATGAAGAGACCCCAGGGGTTTCGTCCATGAAAGTTAGCTTGGTAATGTTCAGGTGAGTAAGCCATCTTACTATATTACTAACTTGATATTTATCAGAATGAAAAAAACTTATTAATGCAGCATGCCGAAGCAGCTGAATTAACTCAACAGATCTTTCGCACTTGGGTACTTCACCTCA
>JACBOU010000091.1:0-29136 GCA_014706145.1 Phytophthora sp. ST_20190627 | reverse complement strand
CTGCTCGACCCTCAGTTGCGATTTGGGTGCGAGACGTGCATCTATTCAAGACTAATACAGTTACTCGGCTGCCGAGCTACGGGTTGTGCTAGCTTACGAGGAGGGTGAACAGGTGAGCAAGTGCGCAACGACGTACGTCGGTGGATGTGACCGCAAATACGGCAGCGTGGGTAGTAGAGAGGTCGAGGACCGTGGAGAGAGACCGTGGGGGCCAGGCATCACGTCGTGCAGTGGTGTCAAGGCCGAGGGGCGCGGGCCTGACTTGCACGCTAGTGTTAGAGTCCCGTGCCCACTACATATGTACATGGGAACCGGAACGCTTGCGGGGGACAGCCTAAAGACCTACCGGGGTTGCGGTCGCCGATAATCGTCCTCTCCTTGACGCCTCTATCCCTGTCACTGGTGTTGATGGTGACGGGGCCAGCTTCGGCTGGTAGTCCGCTGGTTGGTGACGCTCCCCACCTGTGCGAGATCGTGCCCAGTGAGGTTCGGGCAGCATTAATCTGTGGCTAACTACGAGTCGTGGGGGTCGACTTTAGTTGCCTGGTGGTCATACAATACGGTTCTGGTTGTTAAAAAGTAGGCATGACTATAGAACCAACTTGGGAGCCACAAGACAATGTGAGGTTAGTCAATAAGAACCGAATGAGCTCGGCTGAAAAAATGTATTTCGATAGCCTAAAACAGGCTAAGGAGTCAGCTGTATGAATGGGCGTTCCTTTTTTGGTCCCGATGAACATAACATGTTACAGTCTGAGCTTTACGCTCAGACAATTGCTTTACTCGTAATGTATCATCTCTTTTTCACGTTCTATTTTTGCGACATCCGCATAGATGTTGGAGTCGCATTCCATGTCGCCGAAGATTCGTCGGGAGTGATAACGACGCTACGGTCGCTGCGGCTGCAACGAGACATCGGAGAGCGGTACTATGGATGATGATAAACCGGAGATCCCGTTGAAGGCCATCCCGAAGGCTCAAGGCGATGCGGAGGCCGAAGGCAACAACACATTGGTAGCGCTCGACCGAGCTTATGTACCGGTGGCAACCGCACTATCAACAGGAAACGGTTGTGAGACGGGCGACAACCAAGAGGCGTCGGAACATCCGCCTAACGACATCGAGCTAGAAGACTACGCTCAGGAGCTAGCCTTCCTTCCGGACCTGACCGACGCTTTGGTTACGGAAATGGATTACTCAGCTCCGAACGTTCGACATCCTGAGCTTAGCCCCGAGCAACAGGACCGAAGGTTCGAAGTGCTGCGCAGCCACGAAAAGATCATGCTCTCGAGTGGAAACGCGTTACCACAGCCAGCGTATGGCGTCTTGTGTGACATTGATGTCCAAAATCATGCGCCGATCAAGCCGAAGGCTCGGCGGGTACCTCTCCGACACCTCCGGAAGCTCTTGATGGGCCTTCTGAATGCGCGTTTGGTGTCGTTCTCCAATAGCCCATGGGTTGCACCGATTTGGATCGTGCTTAAGAAGAACGGGAAGGATATCCGCCTGTGCATTAATTACAAGATGGTGAATACGATTACAGCAATCATGGAGTACGACTTGCCGCTTGTGGACGACCTACTCACAGATCTGAAGAAGTATCTGTGGTACTGATCATTGGATGCGGCCAGTTGTTTCTGGGCAATTATGATGACCAAGCGGGCTCACAAGATATCAGCCTTCGTCTGCGCGCTGGGGCACTTTGAGTGGATCAGAATGACTTTTGGTCTGAAGAATGCACCGATGTTTTACCAGCGGATGATTGAGAACGCTCTGTGGGGCTGCGTTCGACCCAGGGGTGGGTGGACTGACTCTGCCGAGTGTATGCGGTTAGCTGAAGCGAAGGCTCGGGCAACGCAGACATTGCCCGCGACAGAGACGGAGAACAGGTTGCATGCACGGCCGAAGGCTCGAACCAAGTTTGAAGCAGACCACGAGACGGCGGAAGCGTAGGACCCAGTGTCAGCTCTGGTGAATGCCCCGACTACGGATATGTTCGCCACCGGTGAGCCATCGTTTGTAACGGTGTTCGAACGGCGATGGTTGTCGATGATATATGTTTTGGGCGAACTTTCGATGCATGCATCGAGACGCTAGGCAAGCATCTGAGTGGGTTCGAAGAATGCCGGATTAGTGTGAGCTTCACGAAAAGTATCTTCGTACAACCCAAGGAGGACTTCTAGTCTCACGGAGTTTTGCGAGATGGTTTACAAGCTGATGAGAAGAAGCTTAAGCCATCAGCGAACTCTCGTTCCCGAAGTCCATGAAGGGGGGTACAAGCCTTTCTAGGAGCACTGAACTATTACAGTCGATTCACCCAAGACTTCGCGGTGTATGGAGCTGCGCTTTACCAGCTCAAGGACGAAGACTTCACGGACAAGGGTGACCTCACATTCGCTAAACGAAGCTTCGCTACACTGCAACGAAAGGTAGATTTCTTCGTCGAGCTTGCTATACAGGAATGCCGTGTCGACGTTGCACTAGTCAACCTCCATCCCTTCCGCGCTGCACATTGCAAGAAATGCTCGGATAGAGTTGAGGTACACCACTGGCGAGTACGTTTCTTCGTAGTCGATGCCATGTCGTTGTGAGTACCCCTTTGCCACCAGTCGAGCCTTGTGACGAACCACTTGACATTTCTCGTCGCGCTTAACGCGAACGCCCCGCGGCAACCAATCGCGCGTTGGTGCGCTGGCTTCAGAGATGATGCTACGCCTAGTGGTGCCAACAACGATGATTCAAGAGGTATTGCAAAGCTGCCATGACTCGTTGGAAGGTGGCCATCAAGGAATAGTCAGAACCTTCAACAGGGCCCGAGCTAACTACTACTAGATCGGCCTGTACGCCGATGTGAAGAACAATGTGAGGTCCTGCCCGGACTGCAGTTCTAGTAAGAGCCGACCGCAACTTCGAGGATACTCGCCAGGTAACATCCTGGTCGAGGGACCATTCCAGGTGGTGTCTATGGACTTCGTGACACCGTCGCCGAAGTCTCGGAGAGGCAATACGGCACTCTTGCTGTTTCAATGCGCCTTCACGGTATTCGTCATGGGGAAAGCTATGGCAGACACCTCGGCACTTAGCGTGGCCCAAGTGTTCGACGAGTGCGTGTACCGAAGGTTCGGAGCGCCAACTTTGATCCGGCATGATCGAGACCCACGTTTCATGAGCGACGTTTTCCAAGCCTTCGCCGAGATGATGCAATCTCAGTCCAGAGCGACGTTGGGTTATCGGCCACAAGCAAACAGACAGCAAGAACGCTCCGAGAAAACAGTAATCCATGCTGTACGCGTGTACGCTTAAGACCCGTTGCAGCAAGACTGGGATGAGATCGCAGAGAGATTTGTCTTCGCAATCAACAATTCGCAAGACGCGACGAGGAGAGACACTCTATTCTACCTCGACTACGGTTGGGATGCACGGTCCACCCTCAGAGTGATGTCGTCGTCGCTCAAACGAGGTCTCGGAGGCCAATCTGACGAATTGGCATAGCGCCGAGAAGTGGATCGTCAACAAGAAATTGCTCTGACTATGGCGAAGGAGTATCAAGCGAAAGAGAAAGCTCGAAGAGCCAAGGAGCATAACGAATCCCTGAGTCCGCAAGAACATGCCACTATTGGAGCAAACGAGCTCTCGGAAAGACCACCGGAAGATACGGAAGTTGGAGACGAAGCTCATGACCCCGTACTGATATTTCTTTTCAAGACTGGGGATAGAGTTTGGCTGTACATGGAACGCGTGAAGCCTGGTCTTACGAAGAAACTAGCTCACCGATGGCATGGGCCATTCCGGATAAAGCAAAAGGTGGAAGAATTCGCATACGAGCTGGTATTGCCGGATCGCAGTGGCTACCGATTCTATCCTGTGGTACACGTGTCTCGGTTGAAAGCCGTGAGTGAATTCGGGAACCGACCAAAGACTCGGTTAGCTCCAGAGGTGACGGAGGAGACGCGACTTGACTTCAACGAAGAGTTGCTTCCAGAGGATATCTGGGAACCTGATCAGCTAGCAGGCGAATATGAGGTGGAGGCCATAGATGACCGAATCTCTGTCGATGAGTACTCGACACGCTGTTAGAGAGTTTTTGGTGAAGTGGGTCGGATATGAAGCGCCTACCTGGGAACCTGCAGCTAACGTGTCCTGCGGCGGACTCCTGTATGATTATTTACGCGAGAAAAGCCGCGATCAAAGGTTGCAGACGATCCAAGTCGCTGACGAGGCCTAGGAATAATCGCCGACGAAGATTGAACTGCCGGTGGGGCCGGTGCAGCCCACCCAAGCAGACGCAAATTGCTACTGCACCCAACTTTGCATATTTTGAATGACTTTACATGTTATGTGAACGAGCTTTCGTGAATGGAGACTTCGACTGGAGCTTGCGAGTGGAATTGATCGAGGCGAAAAGATGAACTTGCGGGTTACAAACTATCACTACGCTACGAGACTTCGGAAATTACTTGGACGGCTCGAGGAGACGCTGGAATACGAAAAGGAACTACCACCGAGACTTAGATCTCAGCTGTAGCGACAATATTGGCGAACGCAGCCAAATTTACAGAATCAGGAGAAGCGTCAGTAGCACCACCAGCTTGGGAATCGCCGCCATGCCCGGGAGATGGAGGGAAGCCTTGGGAATCCTCGGAGAGCACTTCCGCTTGTTCCTTTTCCTCCTCTTCCTCCTCCTCTTCCCCCTCCGAAGCTTGAACGACGTTCCCGGTCGCCCAAGGGGCAGTGATGAGATGGGGTGGAACCATTGGATCGACCACGATCGCTGCCGCAACTTCAGCACTCGTCATCCCGCGAGGGACGAACAACGATATCTCAGGGTTGCATGGCGCGAAAGCGGTGTTGTAAGGGTGCTCTGCCGGTGCGTCAAACCAACAGCTGCGCCATGGCTGCCGAGCATCCAACTTCTCCGCTTCCATTATCCAGTTGGCAGATTCTGGAACCCACGTCACATTTTCGAACGGTACTGGAGGGAACGATGGATCGAGGAGAAGCTCTGGGGCCTCAGCCACGACTCCATTATCATCTTTGACGCACATCAAACAGTATCTCTCCGGAATCTGGAGACGAATGCGGTCGGCCCGATTGTTCCGTTCGCGGTTGTAACCACACCAACCTGACCACAGAGAGGTAACCATCGACGAGTTTTCACCGAGGTATCTGGTCAAGTCCTTGATCCAGAGCTCCACGGCCGAGTTCGACACCCAGTGGCTACGTTCCCAGATAGAGAATCCCAGATCCGCCTTTTCCTTCGGACCAACCGGGTTCTTCTTGAATTGTCTCCAAAGCTTGACGTGGAGAGCCAACCCAGTTGGCCGAATGGAAATGGGGTGTTGATAATCTCGTCCTCCCCCAGAGTACAGAAGTCAACCGAGTACTTCTCCCGAAGCTTCTGGTATGGGTGCGTCGGACTCTCCCAGGTCATGAAAGCGAGCAGACCCATAACCGAGCACTCGGGACGAGCCGAACCAGGGATCGGAGGAGGAACCCGAGCATTCTGGATCTGGCACCAACATTCTTGAGCACCCGGCGAGGTGAATGGTGGCTCCAGAAAGACTGCGGCCAGATCCGACCGCTTCTGGGAGGGACGGACCAGCGGCTGGTTCCCCTGTTCCGGAGCTGGGAACTCGACGGCAGGCGCAAAAGCAGTCGTCACCGTCGCCGTAACCACCATGCGCGAGCGGCGAGTCCGAGAGCGACGATTCAGTTATCGTGGAGAGTGCGCTGTAGCAGGAGCTACCGAAGCCTCCGAGCGGGTGGTAGAAGCTCCAGCGCCGTCGTCATCACCAACCTCAATCGGCCCAGAAGCTTGGGGGGAACCCCGCCCTCGCTAGACACGATGGGTTCGTCCTCGACCGGGGTATCCTCCACAGAAGCTTGGTTCGCTGCAGACGGCGCGGTGGACATCGAACCGAGCCCTAGGACGAGCTCGTCAGAAGCATTTTCCTGCTCCACGCCCGACATCGACTGCAAAGCTGCCATCGTGGAAGCGCCACGTACTGGACGCCCATCCCGCCGTGGTCTAATAACCACCAGAGACGAGATCGGGGACTCCTGTGCAGGAACCGTAGCTTCCGAACCCTCGGAATCGCTGTCACTCTCGATCGACTCCACCGTCTGGAGGAGAGAGTCAGCTACCGAGGTGTCTGGAGAAGGCGTGTGCGCAGGAGAGCCAGCCAAAGATATCGTGGACACTACCGACGTCGCAGAAGACGCGGACCGAGCGGGAGAGGTTGGAGTTCAAAAGCTTGAGGTCGGTACAGCCAGAGATTGTTGAGTTGCTGCACCTTGAACCGCGGGTACAGCCCCCGCAGAAGCTCTCTGGATCGCACCAGACCAAGTGTCGGAGAGACGAGTTTTCGGTGCTTGCTGGGGCACACGAGCCTTAGCCCTCAAGTCCACCGAAGGTCGCCTAAGCCTGGTCGAACGCTTGCCAGCTGCCGGAACCACCGAACCGGCCTTCGCAGCCGCCTGTACGAGACGCTTACGACGCTTAGCTGATGGAACCAACGGAGGAGAGTCTTCGTCCAGCCCAGCGGAAGCGAACGAAACATCTGGGGAGTGCGATCCAGGATCCACCCTGCCACCCACGCTCACCCAACTGTTCACAGAAGCATCGGAAGATAAACGTGAGCGCTTGGGGCCGGAGACAACCGCGTGCGAACCCACCAGCATCGCTCCGATGTTTTCCTTGAAGTTGACTGCAACAGAACAGCATCAGCCGGAGGTTAGCATGAGGAACGAAGACTGTATGAGAAGCAATGAGATGAAAGACGTACCGAAACAAGCAGGAATCGCTGTTCCAGTCCTCTGTGCCTCTGCAAGACCACTCAAGCCCTGAAGCTTCTTTTCCTCAACCACCAGATAGTCCAAGAGCTTTTTCGGGATGCCAGTGTACTTCTGGAAATCATCCTTGAAACGCTGACGATCCATGCGGATCAACTCGTGAGCGCTTGTCACCGAAGATTCTTGGCGGCGACACCGAGCCTCCAGCGGGGCGATCGTCTCAGCACTCTGAGCGACGGCCACGTTAGCGACCACCAGCCTACGCCCAGCGTCGTCGTTTTACCAACAGAGACGCCGCGCTTGCTGGACAGTAACATTTTGCTCCGCCGAAGCTTGAGTACACAAGAACTCGGTTCGGTGTTGGAGGTCTACCTCGTATCTCAGCGAGGCTCCGCAGTCCGCCGGACGTCCTTGGAGGTCCGCTGCTTCGTCTTGTAGCGCCCGTAGCTCCTCGTTCCACCCACGTGTGAGTCCTCGTAGTACGGGGTACCCAGTCAGAGACTGAGGAGCTGCAGTGACGACCGACTCCTCGAGCTCACGAAGCGTCCACGCCTGCTCCAGACGTTCGTCGAGCTCGGTGTCGACGCGCAGTGGAGGGTAACGGGTGAGTCTCACTACCATCCGAACCAGCGGCACGAATCGCTGCTCGGTGAAGTGTTGCAGTTGACGAACCGTCTCTTCCGAGCAGTGGTCCACCATCTCCTCGACCTCGATCCACCGAGCCGCGGGAACCGGGAGTTCGGAAGAAGGGTCGGCCGGAGCCCCGGGAGAGATCCCACCGAAAGACGCTTGGCGTTCGACGGGGGAAACCTCGTCGACGGAACCATGGGGGAGGAGACGGTGGCGAAGAGTCAGAAGCACCACCAGCCGAAGCCCCTCTAGCAGCAATGTTCGGTGGAGAGTGCTCTACGACGGATGATCCAGCACCAGGATCCTGTGTCGCCCCGCTGTGCGAGTCAGAGGCGGTAGTTGGCGACGGCAGAGACCCAGTACGGGATTCCGAACCGTCAGAGGCGCTAGTTGCCGGAGCAGACGCAGCAGAAGCTCGGAGGCCGTGTGATTCCCCACTGTTCGAAACAGAGGCGGGATTTGGCGCCGCCACAGTCTCCGGAGCCCTTGTGGAGCCGCCCCAGTGTCAGAAGGATCTGGGGGTGCAGCGGCAGGATGCTGCGGGAAAAGACAAAGTGTAGCAGTACTGACGTACCGAAGCATCGCAAGGTTAGCCGAAAGCTCGAGTGACAGATTAATTTCCCGTGGAATGTGCCCAAGAGCACGAAGAGCAGTCACCTGCGCGCGCTCTAGAGGACTCTGTGCGCGTGCCATGACCAAAGAACCAGAAGGCACCACGACGCTCGCCACCTTCGAGGGTTCGCGTCGAGGTGGGGGCAGTTATGATATTGAAATTGCCCGGCCCGCGATGGCTTCGGACAGAGGCCTAACGGTGTTGAACCTTCGGGTGAAACCCAATTTGGCTCACTGATTGGTTGAATTGCTCGGAATGACATTCCCCGCGTCAGAGTGACATGGAACTCCGTAGTGACTAAGAAGACTTGGTCGGTCCTAATAAAAGTCCGACCGTAGTCTCATAGGTCAGAATAGTCAAGAAGTGGGTCCTTCTGTTACGAACCAGTATTCGGTCCGTACTTATTTTGGGTCGTCAGCTGGCGATTAGATGAGGGCTCGGTTTACACTTGATATTTGTATAGAGATATAGGATTAGCTATAGAAAGGGCCTCAGAGCCTCTAATCACTAAATCAGAACAGGTTTTCCCCCTTAAGCCTCAAGAGTCAAGTCCGTCTACGGTAAGTCTAGCTAGCTTAGCTGTAAGGCCAGGATACACTCGGTTTAGCTGGGTTATGTCTGTCGGTGAGCTTGAGGTGCATTGGCCGAGAGTTCATCCTGGTAAGGCCAAGAGTGAGTAGTAGCCGCGTGTGTGGAGGTATTAGATACCTCGTTCTATATATACTAGGTGAGTCCGAGGGCTCCCAACTGTATCTGACCTAACGCCGAGGGTTTCCTTCGGCCCCCTGTAATAGGCCTTGATCTGCCCGGTACCCTTCCTTTCTGAGGGACCACAGTGGGTTAAGCATCACCCCCTAGCCTTCGCTCGTGGCTAGTGAGAGAATATTAAGGGTAAGCCTAGCTGACCAACAGCGCACAAAGGTACAACTAGCACGATGTAAGGGATCGTTCTAGGTCTTCGGATCGAACCCAATAAAGCTCGTTGACCTTTGCGGGGAGACGAGTGTTGTTGATAGGGCTCTTTCCGTCTAGGAAAGAGGACTTGAGTTGTGTTCCTACACGACACTTGGCCATGTATCCAAAGCTGGGGTAGTTGAGCTTGTCAGCCAGCTCCATGGAACGAATCTCCGAAATGACCTTCTTACGAATGTCAGACTTGCTGTTGATAGCTATAGGTGAGCTGAACATCGATGTATTGCTCTGATTCGGGTGGAAGTAGCGCGTTTAGCTGTCGTCGGTTCTGCTGACCAGATCATATCCAAGTGCGATGTTAATCTTGAACGCCGACTTCTGAGTCGCAAGTACATTCTCGAGCTTGTCGTAAAACGCTGCGGACTGAATTCCCTCATACAGATGGAGTTCATTGTGGTTTTCCCTGATAGAAACGGTACTTTGGGTCTGTGACGGGAGTCACACAGCACCTTGCGCTTGAGGAAGTGTGCTCGAAGGAGTATACAAACGCCTAGTGAACGGCAGTTCACTTGTCTCCGGCCTAAGGTTAGGAGACTTTACTTTAGACGAAGTAGATTTAAGCCTGAATATATTTATAGGTGGGTTGTAGGTTTTGTCTACGATACAAACTACAAGATACCTATAGTGAAACCTATATAAAACTGGCACTTGTTTATTGGGTGGCTCCCAGGCCACATGTCACTGACGGGAGTGTACCCATCTCCGGAAGAGTGACCGTCACTCTTTATGTTAGCCCGTTACAGGGTCAGCCTTGAAGGCAGGAGACATATGCTTCTTGAGCGTCTTGACAGGCACCTTATACTGCTTAGCCACTATTGTACCGGCAGAACTTTATCTGGCACTTCGCAATCAAATGGGGCAAAATCGCATATAGCGCAGCGGATACTAGGGCGTTCGAGACAAATCAGGCTCCAATCGAAAGCTCAGACCCGAGCGGTTCTAACGGTGGTTGTCACATGCTTATTGGACGATCCTATAAAAGTTATCAATGGTGAAACACGCGCTGAGAAAATCATATTGGTCCGCCCCCACAACGAACATTGGCCTACAAGAGTGAAGGGCTGACCCAACAGGACAGCACTCTACACCAACATATTCTAGATTGAACGAGCTACAGGGAGGGCCCCATTTTGAGCGCCATAGAGCACTAGAACGAGAGCTATCACCCAACCTTCTCAGGCACTTGTGCGCTCGGCACCAAAAATTTCGTTTCCGAGATGAACAGATGGTTCCGAAGCGTTATTTACCGAGTGATCCAACAGATGGTGAAGGAGTTTTGACGAATGGTGTTCTTTGGTCGCTTGTAGAGGAGCGAACGATTGGCCATTGACGTTCTAGTTTTGACGAATGAACAGTACGTAGGCCAAACTTTAGAATAAAGCAGAACACATGCAAAAATTCGCCCTAGAACAGAAGGTATCGTTCTTCAAAGTGGCGCCCGATGGCTTTCTGCCGGTACAATAAGTACTGGTTTCTGGGACGCGACAGGTTGCTGACGTAAACTATTTTCCCCCGTTCTACCACGCACCTTGACTTGGTAGCTGCTACCCCATTTGATAGCTTGAAAATTCAACCTCTTTAGACCATCGAGCTCGTATGCAAATATGTTGCCTATATATGCTTACCTATATTATTCTCGTGGAACCGACTTTGTAATAATTGATCTTGCATCAGGATCGACTTTGTATCATAGCATATGCATTTCATGGGTCTATACAAAAAAACATCTGAAATTAAATAATTCAGAGATAGTTTAAAAATAGGCTTGTTGCGTGTTTGCAGCCAACGATAATGTTTTGGATCATTAGTCTTTACCCTTTCGAATGACTTATTACGGTACTTATCGACGCCACAAATTATTGTTCTTGGAAGTAAATTACATGCTAAATCCTCCTTAGGGGTTTCAGATGCGTTGTAGCACTTAAATAGAAACTGGATAGAAGAATGTCAACACCTAATAATGAGTTAGGTGATCGTATCTTATATTTACCGAATGCGCAGTATCTCATCACTAAACGATGACAACCACGGTCTCGACAGTCCTTGCAATACTTATAGCTACCTCGGTACCGACGTTGGCTGCCGAGACACACCCTGTAGTGCTCGCCAAAGAGCTTCACGCATTCAAAACCAACAAAGCGATGGATCTCATCCTTATCGATGATTAGGAAGTGTCGCTTAACTGAGGTATTGCAATAGCATCTTGGGTGTACATTAGGACGATAGCCTGCACATGGATAAATTGGACTCTTATCTACTGGCATCCAATCATCTTTACCCTTCTTAGCATGCCAGTACCATCCAGACGAATGGTATTGACTCAAATCCCAAGCCCAAGGGCGTCGGCCAAAATATTATGCGTGGGTGTCAGTCATCGTCTATATAGAGCTTGACTTTTATCTAATAAAAATATTAATTAGTTAAGATCGATTTCCGCTTGGTTAAGTTCGCTTTTAGGCAAGCCCGCAAGCTTGCAGGCACGAATCTAGTCTCTGTTCTTGTCGTCGTACCCCTTTCAGTACGATAGGCGAGCTACGCAAGTGCGTTGGTAATAGCGCTTCCTTGATGCCCTCCTTGTTAGCTTGGTAATGATCAGGTGAGTAAGCCGTCCATAATTATACATATTAGGTTAAAAAGAATGAGGATTAATTTTGGATCGGTTACTTTTGTATTTTAAATCGGTCACTTTGAAAGGTATACTCCGGAGTATGTACGATCGGATACGTTTGCATGCTTGGTGGTTTCTTGTGGCTATATTTGGATTTTACTTGCGGTAGTTGTACATAAACAAGTGTTTCGGGGTATACTGACTTGTAACCCGGGGGTACTGAGTAGGAGTTCAACATGCCCCCACCATCAAGCGAAGCGAAGCGCGAGCAAGCACAGCGGGCTTAGGGCTTTGCCTGAGCGAGCGTAGCGAGCCTTTAGAGTAGGCCAGAGGTCGCCCGGAGCGTGTGGAAAGGTGGTAGAATTAAGCACCAGGGCTCACAATCGGAGTAGTTCGGGCTACCCGGCCCGCCCGAGGTTATCTGCCAGCCACACTCGGGCTCCCGCGCCCGAGAAGGCGTATCGGGTACCCGTACCCACCCGCTTGTTATAATGGTGATTGCGTGCAGAACCGAAATGTTAGAAATCGTTTCAGAAGTAAGTGCGCCGTTTAGTAAATGATGTTGCTGAAAATTAGATTGTGAAGAAGATATCTAGCTACGTCTTGCTCGTGTTCAGTTCTCAATCGACGAGGTCCCTATTTGATCTCACTGTGAGAAGGTCGTTCAGCATCGATGGGTTGAGAGAGTTTCAGGCTTTACACATAACAATTCCAGCACTAGAGAAGCTGCTTTCGGACATTACACTGGTGGCAGAAATGCACAAAACGGATCGTGATTTTTTGACGACGTCGTTTGATTCTATAATTACCCGCGGGTACCCGGAGCTCGCCCGGGGATTATTTCGGGTACCCGCTCCCTACCCGAGAACGGGTATACCCGATCCGGGTAGGCGGTTTACCCGAGTCGGGTACCCGATTGCGAGCCCTGTTAAGCACGCGAATGCCTGCGGTTTGCAGTCCGTGTGCGTAGCACGCGGGTGCAAACACAGGACCTAGTAATGCTCTAGCAAGAAATGTGACCGACTGAAAATGTATTCGGCGCCCTGTGTATGTTTTGAGTTGGTCACTTTTGCCTGTTCGGGTGGTCACTAGCAGTAACCAGGGTAATCATGCAAATGTATCCGATCGTACATATAGTTTTCAAAGTGACCGATTCAAAATACAAAAGTAACCGACTCAAAACTTTCCACCCAAAAAGAATTAAGGTATAGCCAAAACAACGTACTTATATAAACAGCTTGCAAGTGATACAACCTGGGCACGGAAGAAGGAGGAGGAGATGTGAGGATGCTTGGGGGTAGGCGGGGAAGTCCAAAAGTGGTTGACCTCCCCGGCCAAAGGCACTGGACAGCCACACGCTAACGCGTGGCATCGGCCCCCTCTATTTAATACCCTTGCAAAAGTGATGCCTCTCAAAAATAGTACTAGTCTAAACTGATACAATAAGTATGCGCTTAGTGGTTTAAAACGATCGGTTCCTGATCCTTAACTAATCCAAAAATGCAGCGATCGGAACTCGGATTGGGAACCTCGGAATAACCTCAGCATGTATTATATTTTTATTCTGCTAAGTTACTCCGACACAAGTTTGACTTCCATTGCAAATTGCTGTATCTTGCGAACGTTCTCGTAGCTTGGCATCGTCATCCTCTTGCGGTTCGAGTCAAGATATTTTTGGTATCGGAAATTAGTGAATCTGTCTGGTGGAAGCACGAAGTACAGTCGCGGTGCTGCAGGATTTCCAAGAAGTTTTAAAACGTCGTGGAGGCAGTACTGTCTTCCATCGGAACATCATCATCTACACCTTTGTGCGGCCAACCTCGTACTAAGATGCGTTCAAACCCGAAAGTCACGATATCCATTTGGCAAATATTCAACTTAGCAAAGTCAAATCCTCATTCAAAGTCGTGCTTACCGCAATCAAACTCGTACGATGTAGCAATGGCTACAGTAGTAACAGTATCTCACATGCCGTACACCATATCCTCGTAGTCCGCCGCCTTGTTCACGAACCCGCGGCAGTGTAGCTCCATGCTCGACACCAACGCAGGTGTGACGACGCTCATGTCACCGACAGCAGCGCGCTCCAGAATGCGCACTTGACGCTCCGACAGGGACAGAACCTCCCCATTGGTGTCAGGTTCACGGGAGCGGTCGCAGATTGCACTGCGATCAAGTGCCAAAGTTCTCTTGATGCGCGCCTTTAGCACCTTTCTATGGGGTTGCACATGGGAGAGTATGGTCCCAAGCGCAGCAACTTCATGTCAGGGTGCTCCGTGACGCGCTCCTCCGTTAGAAGGTGAGCTGGAGCATTATCCAGGACAATTACAACTTTCTTGTCGTGAAAGTTGCTCTCGAACGCGGGGGAAGCCTTCACGGCATCGTAGATCTCCTCCACAAACTCAGCGTTCGTCTCCATATGGATGTTCCCCCGCTGAAGGCGGTAGGTAACCAGCCCCAAGCTGGATGACACAGCACATTGAATCTGGAGGTTCGCTCCTTTAGACGGAGGAAGCCGCATAGCAGCACGTTCTCCACGCCTGGCACGCCCACGTTCCCTCTTCAAGTACACGTTGAAGTTAGTTTCGTCATAGTAGACACTACAATTACCTTCGCTCTGATGAGCCTACAGCTTTTCTGCAAACACTCGGCGCTTCTCCTTGTTGATCTCGTTATTGCAGGTAGTCGGCTCGACTCGTACTTGCTTCGCCGTGTACAACATGTTGGTAAGGTGATGACTAATAGTCGACGTGTGCACCGCAATATTGCAGACCCGGAAGAGCATAGAACGCATCGTCTCCAGCGTGTAGGTGCAGTCATCGTTTAGGTACTACTCCAGGAGGTCCTTGGCTTCAGCCGTCATCTTGACGTTCCTCACCCCACCTCGAGGAAGACTCTCTGCCCGCCCACGTTTGACCAAGTCGTAGGCGGTGGTCACAGGGATGGCGTTGCTGCCAGCAACGGCCAGCCAGTCAGGGCGGCCTGAACGGTATGCATCGAGCACACGTTGCTTCTCGAGGAGGGGTGGGGGTGACGCGGGCTTGAGAAGTCATCTGCGGGGTTGAGGGCAGGTCGGAAAATGAGCTACGTAGCCAAGCTCGCGGCTACCATTGGCGCGCGCTAACGCGAAGCTGCGAGCATTAGTTTTGGCGCGAGGCTGTTGTGTGGCACGAGTTGGATTGCGGTAATTCCGGCTTTGAGTGCTTTGAATTTTACATTTCGGGTTTGGTTGCACGTTGGTACGAACTTGGATGCACAAAGGTGTACATCCATAGCATCGTCATCACCCTCGCCTTCGCCTTCGTCCCAGTCTCCTTCCGTGAGATATTCATCATCGTCGTGTGCCTCACCGTTGTCGACCAGGCGCCGAATTCGAAACGTTCCACCTCGCGACAGCACTGAATGCACATGTCCTTCAAACAGATGTCCACGAAGCACTGCAAGAGCGCCAATTCCATCAGACGCAGAAATGAAATCCAAAAGTTCTGCTTATCCTTCACGTACAGGCGCTTATAGACCTCTTGCTGCACATATTGCGATGCGAAGACGAAGTACTCGTTGGCAAAACGTTTGCTGACACGATAATGAAGCAATCGATGCGACACTTGAGCGTCGTCCGCATCAAGTTTTCCACATGCGTCCACCAACGAGTTGACGTCAACAGTGGCAATCGCGTTTTCAAGCAACACCTGTTGGTCATCCAATTGTGCATACCGCAAGACATAGCGTGCGATACCACCTCATCGACGAAAACAATCATGCACGATGGCCACTGGTATACCCTAATATATCAGCTCACGACATTTAAAAATCTCTTTGTGTGACCAAACTGGCATGTAGCGGGTTCGACAATTTGTCTTGTTGTACTCGAACCAAACGGAGCGGCACGGCGACGTCAAAAGAATCGTCTTCGCTGGATAATATGTTGGCTTGACGGCATCCACAATATAATATGTTGTAGGCTGGTCGAGAATACCAACAAAGTCTTGCTGTGATCCTTGAACCACCATATCGCGAGAAAACAAGAGGCGCTTCTTGGATCCTCCACTCTCATAAATAACCGTCGCTCCAACACGAGCAAGATGCAGCAAGATTACATAGCCAAAAAACGTTTTGCCGATTCCTGGGTTGCCGAGGATCACGAGATGCGGTGTGTTCGTCGCTTTATCGTGGATCATCTTCCAACAAACTTTCCATAGCTGCGAGTAGCAACGACGAATGTAGATACGAGCGCCTTGTGTCGAATCGCCAAGAAGAAATGTTCCTTCTGGTAATGCGATCACAGCATCAGCTTTGACCTCGGTAGGAACCGCCAGAAATGCTTTTCAAGATGCGACCAATGCTGGCGGATTCGACGCCATGTTTTCCGTGACGTGCACATTTACACCGTCCACAACAAGTTGACTGTCTCGAGGCTCGTGCGGCGTCTGAAGTTCCACCGGAACCACCACCACGACGTGGACAGGGACCTTCCAGCTGCAACTTCTTCCTTCGTGACTTGGATCCGCACGTCTTCCTCCGATAAGCCAACCAAGCCAAGCTGAGTGGCGCTCCCGCAACATTCAACGGCGTCAGACCGCTGGTGTCACTCACGCCTTCCAGCACCTCGTTTTCTGGCAGCCATGCGCCGTCCTTCTTCGCCAGGAACAGCTGCACCTTGTCTGCTCGCTCCGTGTATTTCAGCTCATCCGCGATCGCTTTCTTCAGGAGAGCCACCGTCAGACTCTCGTCAATGATGATAGAGACCACGCTCCCCTCTCCGATGATCGTGCAGTTCAGCAGCACCATCTTTCCTTGACGCAGCAGATTCTGAAATGACCAAGAAATAACTTTCTGTTTCTGTAGCGGGTCACTATTGGTCAAAAGCCACGAAAGATTCTGACCAATGGTAATGGCTCCAATAGGGGAACTTCCACAAAGGGAATTTGACAAATATAGTATAGATTCAAACTTAAGTGACAAGAGCAATTAATTTTCCCGACAGTACCAGTAAGACCTAACCTTTTGGGCTGGGCTGTGATTTGTCTCGACAGGAGTAGTATAAATATTTATTTCTACCGCGCGGGCTTGGCACGCTCTCCGTGCTGCACGGTCATGGCCTGTGCCCAAGACACTCACAATCCAATCCACCACCATTAGGCACCGTTAGACACACTCGAAGCAGCAGTCCTCTCTGACGAGCAGTTAAGCAGTCGAGTAGCTTGGCACGCGTACCGACTCAGGAGATGGCCATACCAACAGAAGTAGGCGACGAAAGCGTTCGCAAAGGCTAGGCTCGCATTGCGCCTTAAGCACGAGCACCGCCCTCTTTTCGTTCACTCAAGACGCTTAGACGATTATCGTCATTGCGACGAGAAGATGGGTACTGCTCAGAGTTGTCGTTGGTGCGGTTCTCAATTCAGGAGCGAGCGCAGCATGTAGTGTTTTGGTACCTCCCAAGCACTACTTCCTGCGCTCGCTCCTCAAAGCGACGTGGCGGAGAGTTGTTGGTGGTTCACGGCTTTAAAAGGTTCGTGACAGAATCGGGTGGGTACCCACGAGCATTTATTTGACAGCAATAGTAGTGCGGCCTTACTGGTACTGGTACTGTCAGATACTTGGGAATTAAGACTGCCGTCGGTAAACTAGACTCATCCGCTTATACTAATCCTGTCACTTAAGTTTGGAATCCTACTAGTTTGTCAATTTCCCTTCCACAAAAATGCAGACCTAACCTTAGTCGTAAATTACGCGAAGAAAAAGCGCTGCGTGATGTTACATACCGACTAGCGAGAGGTTGTGCGGACGCTTGAGCTGCAACAGATGCCTCCTCACGCTCTCAGCTGGTCGAGCGGTCGCGTCGTTAGAAATACATGTAGCTCCTCTCGCTTAGAAATGTTAAGAAAAATACAAGTAACTGCCGGAGTAATGGTACCGGTATATATACCGGTACTACTTCCACTGACTGCCAACATGTGCTGAGACTTGTAACTCTCGCTGCTCACTTCTGCATAAGCGTCCAACACAATGGCGAGCATCATGTTCAGCAGCACGAGACTTACAACGATCATGTAACCCCAGTAGTAAAACATACAAACAGGAGCATACAACCCCTGAATACTGGAGTAGTCGAAGTTTCCAAAGAGCATGTTGATGCAAGTCTCCATCGCAGTTTGTAAAGATGAAAACTCTTGAACTCCATCACCAAAGAGAACCGTGCCGGAGACAGCAAAAGTCACGAAGATGACGATGAATACGATGAAGAACGCGCCGAATTGATGCAACGCACTCGCCACAGTTCGTGTGAGAATACTCAGTCGCGGGTGAAAGCGGAATCTTTTCAGGATCCGAAGACTCAGCAGGAAAACCGCGAGGGTGGCGATCAAACGCAACGCCACAGTGAGTTTTGCCACAGACTTGAGCCTATCAATTACAGCGTACAAACGTGCTCGGGCCTCAGCGTCGAATGCCTAGTCCTTCCCACCGACTACGAGAGATGCTAAATTGTCACGGAATTCCTTCTGGTACATGAGTAGAACGATGGAAATCCACACAAAGTAGAAAGCGACAACAACCACAGTGGAAGAATGCTCGATAACGACCCAGACGTCGCCGCAGATCAAGTTTCTAATGCCGGTGCGACGGTATCGATAAAGTCTGCGTAGTTGCGTGGCTAACGCTAGCAGGAAGAAGACCAAGACGACGATATCAGCAGCTATAGTGAACGATGCACTGTATGGACTTGAGAGTGCGGGTATAGTCGACGAAAGCGTCTGGACCGAGCCTCCTTCCAAGAAAGTGAGGTAACCGCGTAGCCTTGCAGCTCCCCGTTGTACGTGACGATGGTGATCAAAAGTTCTTCAGTGGAGAAGTCGAGCCAATTGCCTCCAGCTTTTAATGCTGAGATTTTGCCAACAGCATCAGTCGCATTCGTGTCGAAGCTGATCAATCGCTGCTCAGTTGATGTATCCGAGGCGTCGTAGCAATTGGGATACAAGTTGGATAGAAATGGCTGCGTGACACACTTGTGCATCGCCTTTCGTGTCACTTAGAAATTGACGGCACCCAAAACCTTGTTAAACGAGGCGACACGCCCCCATCGGTCCTTTGTGAGGGTGTTGCCATTGTAGTCTTCCGTTATGAATACGGAAGGCACGAATGTGTCTGTTAACCAGTCGAAGACGTCGGAGATCTGGCCGATGTTGTAGAATTTCATCGTCGAGTCTGTCGTGACTGTGTCGCTTCCTGAAGTTGCAAGTGTCGAGGACACAGCGTAGCCTTGTTCGTACATGTTGGTCGCTGGGATGTGTGCGAACAGCATCGACACGAACGCGCAGAAGTAAAACACCGGCATGGGAATGTGCCACACAGCTCGGGCGATCTTGCGGTCGTGACACAGTGAGTCATACGCATCCTGCATAGGGACTTGAAGTCGACGAGCAGAAGCATCGGCCTCCATCTTTGCTTGCAAGTGATCGTGAACGGGGACCAACTTCTTCATCCTGTTCGATCGTCTCAAGTTGTTGGCAATGAAGAGACCCCAGGGGTTTCGTCCATGAAAGTTAGCTTGGTAATGTTCAGGTGAGTAAGCCATCTTACTATATTACTAACTTGATATTTATCAGAATGAAAAAAACAATTTATTAATGCAGCATGCCGAAGCAGCTGAATTAACTCAACAGATCTTCGCACTTGGGTACTTCACCTCACGATTTGAGCACCAACACCTAAAAATCGGAACATTCACAAGCAGGTAAAGCCCATCTCAAGCTTGTTTAGGCTCTAGCTGCTCCGACATGCATCTCATCTTGCTTAGAGTCCAGCTGTTCCGGGTCAAAGCAGCTTACCATCGTTAGAAACGTGTTGAGGTCTGGCGCATCGTGGAGTTTAAATCTCTCGCAGACACTGGCGTCAGGACCTACTACCACAAACGCGCGCTTCATGTCCTTCAGCGATGGGTTTTTATCCATCTCAGCGTTCAGCAGGCGTAATCTCTCTTTCTTGAACTTTTTCTCGCTTGCAATCGTCACCTGAATGTAAGCCACGATTGTCTCGGAATCTTTACTTCCACTTGGGAACGCTTCACACGTGGTCACTGCGTCAATGAAAGGAAAGAACGGGTAGTCGGGATGCCAGTAAGTGTCATTTCCAAATGTGGTCAAGCAATCGTAGCACGATTTCTCAGCTTCGCCCCTGCAAATAACGTGGAGCACCCGTATTTCGATCTTTTCGTATTCTGACCCTTCCCGCATCTTCAACACAACCGGTTTACGTTGTTGAACTGCACTGTGAAGCAATAGTTCGTATGCGACGCCATGGAAGCCGGCACCAATAGATTTTGCATACGTGTAAACCTTTAGCTGCTCGTCCATGCCAACAATCCTCCCCAACTTACTCAACGCATACCCCGAATCGACAGAGAGTTTCCAGTGAGCACGCAGCTGATAGTGTTCTTCCTTCCTGCAGTCATCAATATAGTGGCGCCGAATTCGATCCACTTGGTTTTAGCTTTACTACCACCATACGAATACACCAATTGGAAAGCTTGGGTATCTTCCACTGTCGCACAATCGGCCACAACTCTGGCTTTAAGCTCATCACGCGTCCTACAAAACTCGCGTAGACTCCCACCACTGTAGAAGTACTGCTCCCCAACGAGTTTTGGCCAAGTTGAATCCTTCAACCGGTCCTTGTACACGGCTAAACCAGTCTCGATCACCCAGTCAGTTAACTTCGCGTACTGCAGCAGGTCAGCATCACGCCACGCCGGCAAAACCACAACATGTGAATTGTCATCTTGTTTCGCATCGAACTGGCACGACGTTGCAAGAAAATGAAAAGGCAGAAGTTGGTTTGATACATCCAGTTCTTTTTGCCGAAAACCATCAACAAGAACGGTTGCATCCTTAGCTTGAGAGCGGATGGCGTACAAATCGTTCGATCGGAGATTCGTTAGGCGTGCGTATTTTCCTTTGCCATCAAAATACACCACCGCGTTCGCAAGTTTGCTCTCTTTCAATCGACGTATGACAAGCACATTCTTCTTCTGGATACACGCCAGGTAGAACGCAATAAGCATAAGAAAGCAGGACTTTCCGACACCCGGTGAACCTACTATCACAACGCGGTCCTTGTCAATGTTTAACAGGAGTTTCTTGATCACCTCCCAGAACACCACTTCTTCCGAACGAACGAAATAATACGGAGGAATTCACCAAAATCCTTCCAAAACTCGTGCAAGTCAGGTGTCATAACAATCGGACTACTACCTTTTGCTTCGTTGACAGACTGTTGAGTTGAAACTCGTCTTCATTCACAGACAGGTCGGTAAGATCGGTCAGCGTCTTCGTCTCGGGTTCGGTGGTTCTCAATTTTTCAAGAGCTTAGCAAAAACTTCATCATTACTTGCTGGACGCTTTGATTCGACCTCCGGAACCACCACCAGCACGTGGACAGGACCTTCCAGCTGCAACATCTTCCTTCGTGACTTGGATCCGCACGTCTTCCTCCGATAAGCCAACCGTGCTCCCGCAACATTCAACGGCGTCAGACCACTGGTGTCACTCACGCCTTCCAGCACCTCGTTTTCTGGCAGCCACGTGCCGTCCTTCTTCGCCAGGAAGAGCTTCAGGTCCTTTGCGTCACACTCAATAGTTGCTGCATTCTCCACCTTGATCGCCTTCTTCAAGTCCCCCACCGACTGACTCGCGTCGATATCCACAGGGAACGCGCTTCCCGCCACACCAACGATCGCACAGAAGAGCTTTACCATCTTTCCTCAAGCTGGCAGATTCTCGAATGAGGAGAACTTTCTGTTTCTGTAGCGGGTCACTATTGGTCAAAAGTCACAACAGATTCTGACCAATAGAAATGGCTTCACGAAGACCCTTGACGCGTCATCTTTAAGATCTTACCTGGACGAGCAGTTGTGCGGATGCTTGAGCTGCAACGGATGTTTTCTTGAGCTCTAAGCTAGTCGAGAGGTTGCGTCGGTGAAACCAACAGCTGGACGTGGGGAACGGCTACACCTACTCTCAACGGTAAATTACGGGAAGTAAAAAAACTGCCGACGTAATGTGCTAAGTATTACTACTTGTACCAGTGTAGTGGTTTTCACTACACGACGTTCCTCCTGGACAGCGCAAGAAGACGCAAAGCTCAGGAAACTAGTACAACAACTAGGCAAACATAACTGGAGTGAAATCGCATTGCATTTCCGTTTCGCGACCGCAAACGTTGTCGCGAACGGTTCGTGAACCACTTGGCACCGTCGTTGACTGCAACGTAGGAGTGTGTGGAGCGTACAGGACGACAAGGTGATGAAAGGTAAAGGGACGTGGACGGAGACTGAGGACCAAGTGCTCGTGGAGAAGGTGAAGGAGATCGGACGCAAGTGGACGGAGGTGAGATGAATGATGGGGTTGAAACAGGGTGGAGATGCTGATGGTGGATACGCTTGTAGGTTGCTGCGTTTTTGCCTGGCAGAATTGGGAACCAGTGCCGCGAAAGGTTTTTAAACCACTTGGACCCGGCGATTAATACGGTGAGGGCCAAGTTCGCGTCCTGGTTGCGAGGATATATTTCTCATGGTGACGTTGCTTATTGACAGGCGCCGTGGACGGCTGCTGAGGAGAAGATTTTGACGGAGGTGATGGAAGCGCACTCGACGCAGTGGAATCTGATTGCCAAGAAGCTGCCGGGGAGGTGCGAGAATGCAATCAAGAATCATTGGTACTCGCGCGAGCGACATCGTATGCTGGCGGAAGTGTCGACCAATGCGGTGTCTAGAACACTCTAGTTCTGCAAGCGCGATGGTCCATTCACAAGGCGCATTGCGTTATGAAGCTCGACGCAAGTGTAGCAATTTCAAAGAGCTACACTTGCGTAATTTACCTTACGTAAGAATGAGTGGGTTGCTGTTGTGGATCAGCAGTTGACTTTGCAATTCATATGGGTAAGTTTTACCTGTCCAAAAGTACCCAAATTCGCATACAGAGATTACGTCACGGTGATTCACAGCCATCACTCACCGATTTCCCACGTCACGATGACATCGGAGACTGCGCTTGGCGACATTGAGGACTTCTTGGCCACTTTGGGTGACGCTATCAATGACACCAGTGCTGAGTTATCACTTCAGAGTTTTACCTGTGACACCCTCCCCCGTTGAGCCACGGAAAAGAGGCCACAAGAAGTTAAACATCGACCCTGCCACCAAACTCGAGCTGGATCGAATCAAGGACCGCAAGAGATGCAGCAGATGTCGCCAGCAACAGCAAAATGAGCACGGGACTTGACGGCGGACCTGGAAGCACGACAATAGGCAAAGGAAATCAGTCGAGCTCTGTCCACGTCGGCGTGGAAGATGCTAGCACAGTCCAAGCGACGAGAGATCGAGCTCGGAAGCAGCAGCGACGACTGTATAAGGCAATCGAACCCCGAGCTTCGTTCATCCATGAGTTCCAGAAGTTGGTGCAGAAGCATCTAGCATCAATTACTGTAGAGGAGGAGGAGGAAGACTTCCCTCGGCAGAAGCGAATTCGACTGGAGCCTTCTGATGTTGCATTCTACGAGTATTTTTTTGTGTGTGCAGGATTTGGACGCGATTTACGCTCAAACGGACGAGACCCTTAGTGCTTGTGGCCTAGAGGGCATAAGCGATGAACATATCGATTCCAGACAGCTATGAAAGGAGGACGGCGATACAGGCAACTTCACGTATATTGACAAGCACGTCATGCCGCTGAGGTTCGAGCGTACGTGCGAGATATTCTGGCAAGCAGGGCAATTGCCATTCCGACAAGAAGATCGACAAGTCTTTCACGACATTGAAGACCCTGACAACATTGCCGCTTTCAAGTTTCGAGTCACAAACCGCCTCAGTACGGGTCGAGTCGTGTCAGCTCTTGTGCGCTTTGTCACTCGTCGCTACCTGGAAAATGACCGCGTGATGGTTGTGTGGCAGTCGCTAATGGAGGGCGAAGGCATATTTGCTGGCATGCGCGCGGGTGAGACCGGATGGGATGTGCTCACGCGTTCAGCGACCACGCCCGAGTCTGGTAGTGTGGTCAAAACTTGCATTTACCATACACCTATGTATTTGAGCACTGTAGCGACTCACGAGCCTGCTGTGAAGCAATTGACTGGTATACGAACGCAGACGGAGTTAGCGGGAGAGTTGGAGAAACTACAGAAGACCAAGGAAAGTTAGCTGATGTTAAACGCACTATATCACAGTCAATATAGGTCGTTTCGAAATTAATTAAATGTCCAACCTCATTAAGCCTGTCACCAGCGATCATGAGCTTATCGAGTTGGCTAAGCTTATTGGTGTTAATTTGGATGATATTTATGAGTCGAGCGAAATAACAAAGCCTCTACCAAAGAAAGGTACCTTTCTGATACTGCTACCACCACCTGATCTTGATGTAGGACATTGGACAGCCGTTTATAACAACGAATATTTCGACAGCATGGGAGAAGGTCCGCCAACTAGCTACGGGATCAGTAAATACAACGAGTTTCAGTACCAATCAGCGCATGAAGATTATTGCGGCATATGGTGTCTCTTATGGTTATACGCGAGGCAACACAATAAATCGGATATTCTGAAGACTTTTAATAATATAAACGTAATCGTGCTTTTTAAAGAATTGAAATTCAGAGAATATAGAGCAGTCACCATGTATCGCGAATTAACAATCTCAAGCGACGTTAGCGCACCAAAGCTAAAAGAAGGGTTTCAAGACTGGTAAACTCAGCCTAACGAGCTCTGAGTTAAAGGGTTCTGGCGCTGTTGTGCGTTTACATCCTGAATCATATGAGAAGGCACTAAATGCGAGGAAAGCGAACCCTGGTGTTCGTCTGAACATTACCCGACACGAAATCAAGAAAGGCTACAAGAAGGCTCAGGGTGGATCGATCTGGGGAAAGATCTGGAACGTTATCAAAACTGGTTTCAAGTTTGCTAAAGACAGCGGACTCTTAAGCAAAGCAGCAGATGTAGTTGTTCCCGCATTAGCAACCGCGGTAGGTGCACCACAAGCAGCGGCCCCTGCACGAGCCGCTACTAAGAGTCTCACTGGTGTCGGTGTTGAGATGGGGAATCGTCGAGTCGCGGGCTACGCACGCTTGATGTTGATAGTGATTCAGAGACGGAAGGAGGACGCATTACAGTTGCCGATGTTAAGACAAAGGCAAAGCAGGCGCTACGATACGCTAAACAGAAAGGTATCATCAACGATCTAGTAGATGTAGGTGAGCGCAAGCTAATCGAGAAGGCAACAAAACCTGAACATGTTGATTTGATCAAGACTGTTCGTAGGACGGTCAAGGAACGCTACGGTGTAGGCATTAAATCACCAGATAAAGCCAAGTCGGCACGTTTCGTGAAGAGTTCAACCGAGGCTAAAGAACACATGGCCAGACTACGCAAATTATTTAATGTGGTACGTGTATAGCCATCGAGGTTTTGGCCAATCAACGCTTTCCTTTTCAAATCGAGGTCAGTAGCGATAAACATGCACGAAATCGAGGTCAGCAGGGATAAATATCCCAGCTCGGGTTTGTTACCCTAATGGCGTCATCGCCCAATGTCTTTCTAGTCACAGACGTTGCGATGATGTGAAGATGAGCGAACATATGAGGAAATGCTTCAGGATGTGCATCACGAGATTGTTCTTGCCACTGTATGATGGTCCAAGAATAACCATTCGAAACAGTTTCTTAATCCCTAAATCTGGGATGTCGCCGACAGATGAGCTCTTGTATTGCTTCGGTAGAGAGGACCCATAATTGGGTACTAGACTCATGTTAGATCGTACTATATAAAGAATATAATAGCTATTGAAAGATGTCCGGATTCTCTTATCCGTTTCCGATGTTCTATTCTAGCATCTACAACCCTGGATTCTACCTCTCACTGGATCAAACAGGATACCTAACATACGCATACGCCCAGACTCTTTATCTTAGTAAAATGATTATCGTCATAGCTACATTACCGGAATTACAGCAGGTTTAGCTGCGCCTGGTCTTGCCATGGTATTAGATTCAAATAGTGCCATATCAGGGATTGTGTACGCTTTTCGCTTGTTCTTCCCAAGTGCGGCTGATGCAAATCGGGTGTTCAAGTCGTACATCACGGTACAACGTTCGACTCCATATCGCCACTGCGATCCAGTCAGTACGCTCATTCTCAAACCCGTCCCACAGGCAGAATGGGATCGAGACCGCTGTGTCATGTATCGTCCAGGGGCAGAGGGCGAGGAGGAGTTTGAGATTGGAATCTTTGGTGTGCGGATGGAGATGAGACCGAAGAAAATTGAGAACATTTTTGAGGAGCACACACTGGGCCAAGTTCGAGTTGATATCAGAGGAAACCAACGGTTGCTTGCGATCGGAAAGTGCGCGTCTAGCGACCAGATGGAGGCTATCCTCGCGAAGTTTGGCCCCGGGGACGGATCACAGTTTCGGTACGACACAATACGCATGTTTATCAGAAAATGGGAAGACAGCCCACCACAACGTGCCCAACGAGAACCGCATCAGCAACAGTCACCAACAGGGGACACATCGAACGGCACCGGTAGTACAACGAAGAGTGCCGGGACGTCGCTCGGGCAGCTTGACAGAGAACGCGACATTGAAACGAAACTCGATCAGCTGATTCAGGCGCGGACGGCACATATTGAACGCCGTCTAGACCAGCTAGACAGCCAACAGCGAAAGACTGAGAGGACGTTGAGCAATCTCACAGACACCTTGAATACAACGGTAGTTAGTATTGGAGACCGACTTGAACAGCAACTTTAATCGTACGTGGCCAATTTGCAGCATTTTGGCGGAGGAGGCCAGACGCACCAGTAGGCTGGGTCTCCTTTCGACACAGTACTGGTGGTACCTGGTGGTTTAAGGTGATAATCGTCATTTTGGCATTCCAAATGGTGTGCACAGCGGCGGCAACCAGCGCCTTATCAAGCCAAGAGGAAGTTGTTGAGGCCGTGTTGAGGGCTGCGAATGATGCTCGTACTGATTCTGATAACTACTTCGCAACACCCAGCGACTCGAGTGGAACTGATATGTCGGTGGTAGAGGATCGACGTGCAATGGGAGGACACGAGACTCCTCGACATCAGCGAGGCGGCCGTCGTCGCCGGAAATGGTGCCCAGTGCGACACCCAATCTCAAATGCAGTAGCGACAGCCAGAAGTACCGTGCTGGAGAGTATCTTGCAACGGGAACACTACGCCGGTATTCCACACTAATATCGGTCATCGAAGCCAATTTTTTAGCCTTCCGAAGCTGAGCTGTACATCGATTGTTGAACTTAATACAAACAGATCTTGCCAGGTGCCGGCGGGATTGATTGATTCCCCACAATTGTTTTGCACTCGTGTAAGTGTGCATATTGTCGATGGTTCGCTCGAGTCACTCCAGAATCTCATTCTCCGAGATGTTATCCAAGTCGATGTCCTCAATTAGCGCGATTTTGTTCTCCGCAATTAATTTGCCCGTTGCGTCCGTGAATTCAGCCATTTCATCTGCTGTCTTCGTTCGAGTGTTGACAACTTTAATCGGTGATATATTAGAGATCGGGGCCCCACACGCACCTCGTTCCCATCTTAGCACAACAAGCGGTGTCCCCACATGGTCACTGCTGGGAAAATCCACGAACTATATCTGCTATCTACCAGACTCTGAGTACAAGATCAAGGTTTCAGCTAAAGGTGTTCAGCAAGGTCGAGGGAGAAACAACGATGTCCTTAACCCAAGAAGGATTTGAGACAGTTGTTCGTGATAGAATAACGCTTCAGGAACGAATAAAGGATTTTGTATCAGTAACGAGACCAAGTCGATCATTACCTACAGTTAGACGAAATGTGCGCTTTCGTATTTCTATGACAAGCGTCGTGTCTTAGCTGATGGCATCACGACTGCGCCGCTTGATTTTCAGAATTTGGTAACAGTAATATATACATGGATAGCCATGGCTGACCTGTTAAAAGCTTTACTACAATCCAGCAACAGGATATGTAGGAGTTCGAGCACTTCGTGAAGGCTCAAGAGATTTATCCTAACACAACATTAAAGGTTGTGAAGGACTGGTATTCGAATCAGGTAGATATCCAACGCTTTCAAGAACAGAAAAACGATTTAGTGAGTTCAAGATTGCTTCTCATAATGCAAATTCCTGGCAAACGGATCTTGTTTTTGGAAAGGTAAGGCGATATTAACTGCTGTCAATATCAACTCTCGTTTAGGTTTTGCCAGTTTGCTACCAAATAAGAAAGCAGAGAGTGTCTTGAAGAGGATTAAACTACTCGTGAAACAAAATGTTGAGGTGCTAACAAGTGACAACGGACAGAAAATTATGAACGCAAAGGTTCAGGATTTTTTAAAAAGTAAAGGCATTGCCCACTACAATAACGAGCCGGGAGACCATTCTACGACGGAAAAGATCGAAAGATTCAACCGAACGTTAAAGGGCGTCTTACTAAAATTGGGAGGCCTCTGACAGTTAAATTATTACGCGACGTAATATCGAACTACAACAACACTAAGCATCGATCTATCGGAATGGCACCTCCGGAGGCTAAAGGGAAGGTTATGGAAAACGAACTAGCTTATAATCAAGACGCTACGGACAATATCGAGAATGAGCTTGAGATTGGGTCAAAAGTGATATATCGACTAAGCAAGCAACAATTTAGTAAGGAGGATGTACGCTGGAGTAAAACGGATTATACAATCGTTGGGATTGATGGTTACAGAGTCCAAATTCGATCAAAAAATAAGCACACACTCTACAAATCTCCGAATCAACTCAAGTTGGTTAATGAAGAATCTACAGGCACTGATTTCAATAAAGGAGACATACGAGGTTGAACGTATATTGGATCACAAAACGACACGTTCCGGAAAGAACAGATATCTAATCAAATGGACACATATGGACGAACTGTAGTAGTGGCGACGGTTCGCCGGAGGTGATTGATCTGACGTAGCCAAGTGTGGCGCACATCGGGGTGGACGGTGACGAAGGAGTGTTCCAGGACGAGATGGTGACGAGGGCGAGCCAGCAGGCTGGCACCACCGACTGTACGAGGTCTGCAGAAGAAAAGGGGGCCTGGCGTTGATTCGACGTTGAAGATCAAGGCTGCGAGAAGATCATACGAAGAGGAGACGTGCGAAGGTGACAAGAGTGGAGTATGCAAGCGAGGAGAGGCGACGGCGTGCGTGTGCCGTGCGGCCAGGAGGCCACGAGAGCGGGGACGGACTAGAGGTCCGGTAGAATAGCAAGGGCGACGCAGCTGGTAGGTTTGACGACGTGTGCTGCGTGAAAAGTAGGAGGGCACCGAGCAGCGGTCTGCTGCTCGACCCTCAGTTGCGATTTGGGTGCGAGACGTGCATCTATTCAAGACTAATACAGTTACTCGGCTGCCGAGCTACGGGTTGTGCTAGCTTACGAGGAGGGTGAACAGGTGAGCAGTGCGCAACGACGTACGTCGGTGGATGTGACCGCAAATACGGCAGCGTGGGT
>JACBOU010000090.1:2500-70559 GCA_014706145.1 Phytophthora sp. ST_20190627 | reverse complement strand
TTATATAGTGGCTAGTCGAAAATAAATACCCGATTCGTTGCCTCGGCAGCTCCACGGTGCCTGGGCGCCGAGATGCTGTGATGCAAGCACCAGGAGGCACTGGCAGAGCAGCATGTCGAGGTGGGATCAGATGATCATCGCGAACAACGAAGTAGCGAGCGATCACCGAAGTAAGTTAACCCCACCAGCTACAAATAAAAGTACCAAAAGTTAGAGCGTCATCTTGGCATGAGTCGCTTGAGTTGCGAGAAGTTGTTGCCATGGGCGACTAGCCCTTTAATAGCTCTATTGATAATGTGTCCACCATGGTGTCCACTGTGGTCCATCATGTTCAAGGTGCTATGTTATTAAGGACACACATTGTGTCCTAATATAACACTTTTCTGTTTGTCCTTGATTCTAGGACAAAATTCTCGTTTTCATTTGAGTTCAGTATGTGGTTATTCGATTCCGTGGTCTCATAGTAACTGTTATGAAAATGTTCTCTCGATTTTAATCCAGAGTTGTACCATTATGTCGCTTGTGCTCAATACACCTTCCAACAACATTACACAATTCCTCATCTCTGCAACTCAACAAGCATTTCGGTATCGGCGCGCAACTCAAACACAAATGCACTCACCGCTGCAACTTAAAAACTATTTCAGCAGCATAACGCAATTTAAAACTATTGCAATTCAATTTTATTGTTTCTGCACCATCATGCAACTGCGCAACTCAACTCAAAAACTAAACCATTTTTTTCCTTCTGCAACTTGACTCAAGTATATATGCACGCAAGTCGATAAATGTCCGAGCGATATGGATAGATCAAGAGCTTCTTACGGACCTGGGCGCGGAATGCACAGAGAGCGAGTGCATAACAAAATTACTAGCTGAAATACAAGCAAAGCGTACTCCTCGAGTCTCGCACACTTGGTCCCACAGGTTTGCGCTTCCTCACCCAGCACACCATCGCTACTCACAACCCCGATCCGAAATAACACAGCCAAACGGTCACATGGCACATGCATTCCGTTTGCTACCAACAGTGGAATCAATAGCATCTTGAAGCTATGTGAGTATCGATCGTTTATCCAACTGGCCTTTGCACCTTCGCCCAGCGCACCTTCGCACTATACCCATGAGAAAAGTTTGAAGCAATGCACCCAAACGATTAGCATTCCTGTTTGCCTCTAGTTTACATTCAAGTGGTCCCACAGACCTATGTTGCTGCCGTATTTTAACGGTTTCCGTGATGCCAGGTGCACCTTCTCACTAACGCACTTTCGCTCCCTACTCGTCTCCCCATGTCATTGCTTTTGAGCCACACCCATGTCACTTTTTTATTTTACCTGTGAAGGCTCAAGTGCAGAACCACACATATCAACACTGTCTTGTCTCGTTGGACCTGATGCTGCAGCGCATTCGAAACCTACGTGCTCAAGAGCAGCAAGCTCACGACTACACAACTGTGGACAAACTACGGGCTCACACCACCGGACCAGCCGACGAAACCCACAGTCAAGTCCGTGCAACCATGCGCCTCTACGGGAAGGCTCTGTTTTCGCGTGGTGACATTTGACGATGGTTGATGACTGCACTCGTGAAGTGTACGTTGAGGCGACCAAGGAGCTACAGAGTTTGACGCATGGTTCTCAGCAAAGTTTGACATTTCGCGTTACGGTGTGGGCGCAAAATTGGGTGACCCCAAATTCGTTGTTGGGCGAAGCTCAGACTCCGCGACGTGCGCGAGATCGCTGTCTGGAACGGCATCCGGGTTTGCGTACAGTCCTCGCCCATATAGATCCTTCGTGCATTGCATTGAGAAGCCGTACAGAAGTGTAGTAGTTTATTTTTTGTTGGGCCTCGCGTAGTTACGGTAGTAACTGTGCCCCTAACAATCTGTGTCAAATCAATAACAATTGATAGCTTTGATGGGAATCGACTCTGTTAACGCAGCTTCTTTTTTATTTGGTTCGTTGTGCATTATTGAAATACAAGCTCAAAATAAGTCGTAATCCATTCACAACTGCAAGTGCATCAACTCAGCCTAATACCAGTTACGGATGTTCCAGATCCTCTAACTGTTTCGTTTCGGCCAACACAACTTATTTTTTTTATTTGCTTTGCTGTGCATGATTGAAATATAAGCTCGAACTACTGCTGCAAGTAGCCGTAATCCATTCACAAGTGCAAGTGCATCAACTTAGCTTAATACCGGTCACGGACGTTCCAGACCCTCTAACCGTTTCGTTTCAGCCAACGCCGCTGGATTGGGAGTGAAATAGCAGGCTAGATCATTCAGCGAAAGTGGAGCCATCAAGTAAAGCTGGCGAAGTGCCATAACCCGTGTAGTTGCCACGTAGAAATATGAACGCTGCGGAGAACGCCTTGTAATGTGTCGCAACGGCGCCATTACCAATTTTTCGATAGTAATTCCTTGGCACTTTTCCGTTGTTAGCGAAAATGCTGGTATGAGCGGGACTTGTTTAATGTCGACGGTGAAACTTCGGTTTGGAAGTTGCACTTTCACACCCTTTTCAACCTCAGTCTCACGGGTACAACGCCGATAGGTAGAAATGGCAAGAACGACACCCTTTCGTATCCCCGAAGCTTCATAAACACTACCTGGGGCGGCTCTGAATGGATCACTTCTTCATATGTTGTATGAGGGATAGCAGCTACAGTGTCTGTGTCGGCTGGAACAAAACTAGCTACAAACCCGATATCTCCGTTTGCCAGTTTAAAACCCTAGACGCGTTTTAGTGCATTGAATAGGTGCTTCAATGCTAGCTCCAACACAATTGACATTCCCCGTCTTATCATCACGGATCGCCGGTAGGCTTTCTGAACAGCCCTCTCAAATATGTTTTTCTTCGAGAAATTTCTGCTGGGAATCGATGTAGAGTGATACGGTGGGTGTCGCAATATGCTCGCAATGACTGTGAACTATGTTGAGATCGTAATGCGTTGGACGTCACAATGATGGGGCAAAACGACGTATCCTCCGTACTCCGAGTTCTCCAACAAGCTGCATAACATTGGGAATTCACTTCGTCGACATCTGCCTTCGTGTAATTTCCAACGCGCTATCGATCGAGAATGTCCCGCCACTCAGGGTCATTCCGGTGCCGCATATTTTCAGTTAGCATCACAACGTTATTGCATGTTGGTACGCTTGTATTCCACGAGACCGAAAAAAGTAGTTTCCACGTTCACGACCATGATAGGGAGGCATCTGGACAAACGCTGGCACTCCGGCAACAGGTAGTTGTTGGAGCCAGTCCCCGACAAATAATACATCGACACCACCAAAAAGTAGATCCGGTTCATTTCGGATATAGCGAAGACAGCTATCGATCATCCCAATAGTTTTGAGGTCTGTAGTTGAAACCTCATCCACAACGAGCAACTTCAGCTTGTTCATTTTTCACGTTGCTCCACTGTTACTTGTTGTGTCTTTGAAAATCCTTTCAATCGCCATCCAATGAACTTGTGAATGGTTTCTCCATTCACCGATTGAGCAGAACGCCTTGATATGAAACGGTTCCAACCGCACCGAGCTTCTCCACGACAATGCTAATGCTTGCAGCGCCCTAATTACTTGGCTCTTGCCTGCACCAGGCTTCCCCCAGAAATGACACAACAGGTTCCGTTCGCACCGCCGTATCGTCAAGAGACAACGATTCCAACAGTCTTCTGTCACAGCAACAAACATTTTGTGCTGTTTTCGTTCAATTTGAAATGCGTCGAAACAGTGCGTAAAGTAGCATTCTGCTGTAACCCTCACTGGTTGTATCGTTTGTTGGTTCCCATTGCTCTGGCTCATCGAGTGCATTAGCGATTTCAATGCGTGTTGGTACTTCTGGTGGTATTGCTGCATCTCACACGGTATTGCCAGAAGCTGTCATCACTCGCCATGTCCTGCATTCCCTCTTTCTCGTGAATAACATTGTCAATTTCGTTCATATCCAAAACACTGGACTCGCTCCTCACACAAGATAGCAGATGCACATGCCTCGTGGTTTCAATTCCCTTCGAAGTTCTTTCACATACTCAGCATTTTCTGTTTCAAATTCGGCATTGTTCAACATATTCGATGGATCATATTCATTGTCACTTTTTTCATTCACATCAAAATATTCATCACCAGTATCCATTGCTACCCCTGTTTCACACTGTTCATAGTGGAGTAAATCATCATCTGCTCTGGTATCTGCAACATCTCGCGCCACGTAATAATCTTCACGAAAAGCGGCGTAAGTATGGGCAGGGCCAGAGGCAGAGGTACCCCACCATGTTTCGAAATGACTCATCACGCTTTCGTCAGATCGTCCAAAGTTGACCGGCAGTCGGAATGGCTTAAACAAAGCCAGTAAACGTCTGCAGTACTTTAACTTCACCTGAAGGTCCGTGTCTTTCTACGAAAATCGGGTAATCTGAAGCTAAAACTGTCACAACTGCTTCGTTAGACCGACGGAGAAGATAATGAGTATCATACTGTGGATGCCTTTCGTCAAGTAGGTAACCGTTCTTGTTCCTCTCCTTCTGCCAGTTTCGTTTGAACTCCATTCAAGAAACACTGCCCATCGTGCTCGGTCTGCAGCAATAATCAGTGAGACATTCACAGTCTTGTATGCTCCTGTATGCATTTCTTCCAGGATCACCGATTCTTGCTCTCCATGAAATATCACGTTCACAATTGAATCCAAACGAAGCGGAACAAATTCATGCGATGCCTAAAACGGTGATTCACGCAGTAAGTATAGTGCTGCCAATGGAGCTGCTACTTCGTGGTCATTCCATAACGTGCAGCGCATAGATTGAATGCGTTTACGCCCAGCACTTATTGCATCTGCAAGATCCTGAGAATTTGCGTTTGCCTTATCATACGAATGTAGATGTAGAGCGGCTGGATTTTCAATATCGTTCTGAGGTTTTGCACAGTACTTCATCATGTAAGAACTTTGTGTGGTCCTATAAACAAATGCAGTGGCATCGATAAGTACTTCAATGGCAAACCTCCAGATATCACGAGTTTCTTACCTTCTCCTGCCCCCAAGAACTTCACGTCATGATTACACTTCAGCGTGTTACTGATCACGGGAACATGAGCATTAACATACTCGTTGCCAATTTTGCGATGCTGCTCTATACAAATCGTCGATGGCCACTTGGCCTTACAACAACTTTGTTTCGGAAAGAACATTCGACACGCTTTACCAGTTGGCGTACGCTTTGTGCGATTAAAACACGCGCGCGAGTGATACCAATGGTGACTTTGAAATGAGAGTAATGCGCGTGTACTCGTCCTAGCTTCTAACTTAGTCTGGTCATCACCAAGTGGGAAAGGTTTTGACCTCGCGGTACGAGAAAATAATTCAGACAACATAGCAGACGAATTCATTACACTTTCACTCTCGCGTTCCAGGTTCTCCATAATTATTTCGTTCCCTCCGAACGTCTGGTTGCATGCTTTACATCGCGATGTCGGCAACGGTCTATCTCTTTTTCGTGAGTTCTCGTAAACATGTTTGTCAAATTCGACAGATTCCAGAGAATCAACACCACATTTCGGGCATATTCCGTCTGACTGCAACGGCAAATCCGTCGTCACGATAGACTCCACGTAGTCTTTAAGTCTGCGTTTGAATACGGCAGATCCACACATACGATTATATTCTGCAATGGTCACTGGAAACCCATCCACCCATATCATCATATGACAATGCAAGTCTCCTGTTGACGATTGAGATTATGTAGATCCATAAAATGCTGTAACTCGACCGAAAATTCCACACCCCGGTTTAGGTGCGTTCGTGGTTTGATCCTTGTTCAAAAAGATGCTGATCATGATGTGCCTCACGTGATCAAAGTATCTGCAGTCATCATAATCATAGTAAACCGTGTCGTCAATACGCTACATGTAACAGTACTGCAATCAAGTATCCGGTCGGTGACCATTGCCTCACCGTGCACAAGAAACTGGATTTGCAGTAGCGATCATCCCAAGTCTGGCTCGGGTATATTTCAAATGCTGTGTTATGCTGCGTTATGTCCGCCTCCATCAAATCCAACATATCACGTGGAATTACTCCGGCTAGGTTAGCTATGCGATACAAAGTACTGCTGCTCGGAGATATCGTAAAGAAAACCGCAGGCTGTCCAAATGTCAGAGGTATCGCCATCAAGTTCGTTCGTGCTGCTATTCGCTCATCATTTGACCCCCAGTGTGCTCGTAAACCGGTAGACACAGATGAAAAAAGACCGCTTACTTTACTATGTCCTGCTCGAGCTGTCGGAACTTGTCAGCGCGTTCGCTGCCCCGAAACCCGTGCTCGTGTAGACTCCAGGTGTGCCGTTAATTCTTCTCGAGTCACCATTGCAGCATTCAAAGCCGTTTGCGGCGCAAGTTTCGCACGGAGGTAAACGGCGTTGAGTGCTTTATGCCGAGCAATGACGTCAAATGCCGTAAGCAAGAAACTATGATGCTGCGCATGTCTTCGGCTCGATAAGCGGAGGCAATGTCGAATACAATCATCCAATCCAATTGGAATAGGTCTGTCCTCATCGATCCGCCGCGGCCATAAGGGAATAATTCGCAAAAAGCCAACGCCCAGTATTCTTCATCAAAATCCGAGACGATATTACTTGATCTTCGTACAATCACGTTATCCCCTTGCAACAGTCGAAGCGCTCCCTCAACTTCGTGCTCGTGTTCAAAATCAGTCACAATGCCAATCGCCTGCTGCTCACAATCTTCGTCCACATCATTTGCAATATTTTCGTGTGCAGGAGACGGAGCGTTAAAACGCTGTGTAGCAGCACCAAGCAAGTTAGCAGCCTCTCTATCAGCAGAGGACTGGTCTGTATCACACACAGATACTCCTTCAACAACTGTTCGATCAATCACTACAGATGTCCGAACTCCATCCAAGCTTGCATCAACTGTATCTGTACTGCGGAACTTGCAATTGCGCTTTCGATACCAGCCTAAAAGTTTACGAAGGCGCTCACTTCTCAATTCAAACTTCTTCATCATGCGAGCTTTTTGTCGTGACGTCATTGCTCCAATCAACACAACTCGAATGATTCCCTCAGAAATAACACGACGAAATAACAGCTGCGCTGGACAGTCAGGATTTGCGCGAAACATGTAAGCATGTGATCTCAAACTTGCATGCTTACCCCCACGGACAACAGCTAAGTATCGCATTGGTTGCGCGCGATTCAACATAGCGTGTTCTGTCATAGTGGTGTCCATATACTTGTCCGGTAACTTCCCCACAAATAGCCCATTTGCAATTGCAAATTTTGGACAGTTCCTTAGCTGTTTATTACTCAATGACTCGCAGCATGCACGACATAGCTGTATCTGGACCTTCTCGTTATGAACTCTTATTCCGCCTCTGGAAAGCAAAAGTCCAGTCAATTCCGGAGCAATATTGGAAACGATATATAATTTTCGAAGCTTGGACGGAAGGTCCGATGGTCCTTTCAAACGGTTCTGCATATTTTCAACTACCCGCTTTACATCGCGATACTGCTTTTAAAACCATCTCACGAGATGGATACAACGCATCACAGACGCAACAAACAGCCTCTTCCATGAAGTTGCTCGACAACATTTCTGCACAGCCTTCAAATGCTCGTCTCATTACGCCTCCACTCGCCGCTTCGATACCGTCATTACTGCCCAACCCATTTTTATGGGAAGTCGGAATGACACTTTCCTCCGCTATATTTCTTGCCACCCGAACGTTTTCATCTGACACATGAATACTAGCGTTGCTTTCAGCATCAGAAATACGCGATCTATCTATCGCACTTGCATCACTAACGATGGCGGCATGATCAACACTTTCCGATGCTGCACTATTCAGAATGATCCTTCCTTTAGGCACTTTCCTACCCCGATTATCATCTCTCTGGTTCTCCTCTCGTTCCACAGCTTCCCGCCTCTTCGTCGTTCAATCTCTTTTCCGCTTCGCTACAGCCCTCTGTATGCATGACTCGCACCGCAAGTGACGAACCCCCCTTCCAACTGACCGTAGCCGTAGCTCGCGAGAACAGACCATAATTCGTACACTGTCGATTATTTGAATTGCAAAAACAGCAGTACTTGAACATGATGGGACGAGACTTACTATTGGTAACTGTAAAAATCGCATTGAAACGAAAACTCCAGAGCTTTTCCGTGCGCCATCACGGCGTTGTTAGGAGGATCCCACTCGATGGTGCCATTATTGTCGCTTGTACCTCAATACACCTTCCAGCAACGGTCTAACGCGCAACATTTCAGCAACTTCACACTGCGCAACATAGCTTGTACCTTCATGCAACATTATACGGTTCAGCGAGAGCTGGCTTACTGCATGCTCCTGCAAGAGTCTCGATGCAACCAAACTTCGTCCATATTTTCTATCGTCCATACCAACGTTTGACTGAGGGCTTCAACCTACGCACGTGCATTTAATCCATAACATACCATACCACAGGTACATCTCTTCGCCAACGGTTGCCAGTCTGGCGGCGCTGGGCGCGCTTTCGCGTTTGCTGCATACTTCTCTTCATCCGTGGCTGGCCCCAGGTGCACCTTCGCCCATGTCTTTCGTCGTGCATAACAAGGTTTGCCTGGCTGCTTCAACCTATTCAAACGATCGAGCAGATTGCACACCAATGTCCTGATAGCCACCAATTGAAGTCTTTTAAATCTACTTGTGCCTTGTTGCTGTCATTCTTAACGTTTCCGTGGCGATACGCGTGCCTTCTCACCAGCGCATGTTTTCTCTTACTTTGTCTCATACATGCCAACGGTCGCTTCATCCTAGCTGTCACACACAACAGCTTTGCAATTTTATTACAGCAAATTATCGTAAACGGCCAGCTGTAACTTCGCTCTATAATCACCTTCGCACACGGCAGCTTCAAAGAGAAACAGGTATTTATTCTTCATTTCGCACCAACAACTCAAGTCCGGACCCACGACTAGGAAGCTCTCTGTGCCATGTTGGGCCTGATGCTACAGCGCATTCGAAACCTGCGTGCCCAAGAGCAGCAATCTCACGACTACCCCACCATCGAAGAACTGCGTACTCGCGCTTCTGGACCGGTCGAAGGAAACCGCAACCAAGTACAAGCGACCTTGCGTCTCTACGGGAATATATTGTTTTCTCGTTGACTGCACTTAACGATAGCGGATGATTGCACGCCTGAAGAGTATGTTGAGGCGACCAAGGAGCTTCAAAGTTTAACCCACGGTTCTCAGCAAAATTTGACATTTCGCGTTACTGTGTGGGCCGCAAACCTGGGTGACCCCAAATTTGTTGTTGGCTCAAGCTCCGGCTCCGCGATGTGCGCGAGATCGCTATCTGGAACGGTATCCTGGTCGGCATTTGCCGCCATGAAGATATCGAACGTCTTCAAGGCTGATTGGACGCCCACTGGCACCTTCTGAACTCCGTGCGTTTTGTTTACCACCAAGCCGGTTTTGATTTCGTGGTCGTACGCTCCAAGATGCCGTGGTAAAGATTCTGGTAGCTATTGGGGGCTATGGGAGATTTAACAACCAACGTCAATGAACACATGTAGTATTGGTCGCTTTCAATCGGTTTTCAGTTTAACCCCTACAATGTGTGCCTATAACATGACGACAGAGTTACTATAAACGAATGTTACCTTTTACAGTTGCTTCTGGTACAGAAATAGGCAAAATAATGGCGGAGGTGCATTATCAGCAATGCACATGGTGGTGTCGTGGTCGCCAATGAACACACCAGCGCTCTCCAGCAAGTGGTGTAGGTGAACATGACTGTTTTACGTCAAATGTGCGAATATGATAGTCGGCTTCACGTTGTATATTTGCAGCATATTGCCGAAAACCTCATGTTGGAGAGACTGGCCAAAGTGCGTTACCATCGCTATGCTCCTGCTGCAGTCACCACAGTTTGCCCGATCGTGTTCGAGTTCGATTCTTGTGACTGACTCGCATTTTGTGTTCCTTGGCTCGTCGGTACTTGATTTGAATCACTGCTCATCTTGATTCTGCCCACGAACTCTCTTTGGGCTCATAACCTAGGAGAAGGTAGGAAACTCACTAGCACTGCGCAGGTCGCGTAGTTTTTTTTGCCTTGCAGACAGACAAGAAGAAAGCAGTTCTCTCCAATGAACCAAAACCACAAGTGCATTGAATTCCTTTGCTTCTCACTACCGTATGTTCCCACATGCCTCACGTGTCATACACGAGGAGGTAAACCTGTCGGACATGCACAACAAGCAACTTCAACAGTAAAAACCCCTTTGATTTACTCGTCCCAACTAACGGCAAGCAGATCGTCTTGTCTCGCGTCCATCCTGGCTCCAACATATCACTTCACTTCCACACTTGCAGTGTAGCCATCTTGATGTGCAGCTTCTGCTACTCCCACCTCGCTCAATGTTGGACCTGTGTTGCTGCTGCCACATCTTCCACGTGCAGCGCTTGACGCAGACTCTGGAACCGCTGAGGGCCCAACGCCTTCGTGAAAATGTCTGCTATGTTCTCTCCACTCGAGACATAGTCCACTTGAATCCTCTTCTTGTTCACGAACTCAGCGATTTGTCGACTCTTCTTCGCGAATCGTTTCATCTTTTTGTAGTTACCATGTTCAGTGACCACTTTAATGGTACTCTGGTTGTCCATGTAAAGGATAGAGCACGGCGGGACTTCTCCCCGAATTTCCTTCAGCAGCTTCCGTGTCCAATTTAAATCCTCCACACACATGCTCGCAGCTAGCAGCTCGGAACCGCATGTGGCTGTGGTCACCTTTTCCTGCAGCTTGCTCTTGAACACGAAAGGGCACCCGTTCAACCGCAGCAGATAACCCGTAACAGACCGTCAGGTACACTACACGACCATCCTTCCATCTCTGGTACAAACCCACATCAAAGTCACATTGTGTGAAGCCAATCTCCACCAAAACGTCATGCAGCGTTCGATACCAGAGTCTAGATGCTTGTTTTAGGCCGTAGAGCCCTTTTAGTAGCTCCCACACACGGTCCGTGCCGCCATGAAAGTAGTCCGGCTGCTCCATGTATATATCCACGCCATCTAGCACTCCATTCAAGAATGCCGTGACGAAATCCACATGGTAACACTCGAGCTCCATCAAAACGCCAGAATAAGCAGCAGCCGTACTGTTTCAATGCGCACCACCGGAGAGTACGTCTCCAGATAATCGACGCCATACTTCTGTCCACAGCCTTTTTTTACGGCTAGTCGTGCTTTGTACCGCTCCACTTTTCCTTTTACGTCGTACTTTGCTCTCAACACCCAGGTGGACTTCAATATGTTGGTCGGATGCTTCCGCCTGTCGACAAGTCTCCAGGTTCCATTCACTCCGTGTGCTTCCATCTCCAACTTCATTGCTTGCGACCATTTGTCACGGTTCGGAGATTTCAATGCTTCTTCAGCAGAAGCCGGATTGCCAGCAAGTATTTCGAGCGCCTCCAACGAAGTCATAATGTAGTCATTTAGACGTACATTTGCCTGCCGCTTTCGTTGAGAACGACGAAATCCACGCTGTTTTAGAGCTACGCCGTGGTTGACTGCCAGCACGGGACTTGGAAGCATCGCATCGCTCACTATACGGCTTGAGCTGATCCGCTGTCGGCATCGAATTCCCGTACGCCTCATCCTCTTCAGACTCTTTGCCATCCATGTCAGCCGCTCCCACCGAATCAGCACTTGCACCGCGATGTCCATGCTCTCCGCTCACCGAAGCTGCAGCTTCAGCACTGGGATCTTGCTGATCAGCAGGTGCTTGCACTCGTTGCTCAGTATCACCACTTCTTACTTGGTTGACTGCATCCCGTACCACGTCACCAGCTTTGGCTCGCACTGATTCATCTGCTACATACTCCACAGGATGTGGAACGAACGGGATTTGCGGATAGTAGCTTGTTTAATGTTGATGGAGAAACTTCGGTTTGGAAGTTGCACTTTCACGCTTTTTTCATACCTCAACCTGACTGGCACAATGCCTACAGGTAGAAATGGCACGAATGACACCCTCTCGTAGCCTCGCAGCTTGATGAACACCGCCTGAGGTGGTTCTGAATGGACCACTTCTTCGTACTTTGAATGTGTGATCGAAACCATAGTATCTGTGTTGGTTGGAACAAAGCCTGCCACACTCGATACTTCCATTTGCCAGCTTGAAAGCTCTAGAAGTGTTTTAGTGCATTGGACAGGTGCTCCCAGCGCTATCGCCAACACAATTGGCATACCTCCCGTCTTGTCGTCACGGATCGTCTGTAGGCTTTTCCGTGCAGCCCTCTCTAATACTTTTTCTTCGGGTAAGCTGCGCTGGAAATCGATGCAGTTCAACGCGATGGGTGTCACAATACGCGCGCAACGACTGTGAATTCAGTTGAGACCGTAAGCATTCGATGTCACGATTATGGGGCAGAATGACTCATTCTCCATGTTCCGAGTTCTCCACGAAGTCGAATAACATCGCAAATTCACTTTGGCGACATCTGACTTCATGTACTTGCTGTGCCTTTGAAAATCCGTTCAATCGCCATCCAAAGAGCTTGTGTATAGTTTCTCCATTCGCAGATTGAGCAGATACGCCTTGATACGAAACGGTACCAACCGCATCCGAGCATCTCCACGATAATGCTAGCGCTTGCAGTGCTTTAATTGCTTGGCTCTTGCCAGCACCAGACTTTCCTCCCAGAAATGACACAACAGGCTCCCTTCGGACCGCCGTATTATCAAGCGCCAACGTTTCTAAAAGTCGTCTGTCCGCAGTCATAAACATTGTGTGTTGTTTCTCGTTCAACCTGAAATGACGTGAAACAGCACGTAAAGTTGCATTCTGCTGCAATCCCTCACTCGGTGCATCATGTGGTGGTTCCCATTGTTCTGGCGAGTCAAGTGCATTAGAGATTTCAATACATGTTGGTACTTCTGGTAGTATTGCTGCATCTCACACGGTATTGCCAGCAGCTGTCATCACTCGCCTGTCCAGCACACCTCTCTTTCTCGTGAATAGCAACGTCCAAGCTCGCTCACGTCCAAAAAGCACTGGACTCGCTCCTCACACAATATAGCACATGCTACATGCTTCGTAGTTTCAATTCCTTCGAAGTTCTCTCACATACTCTGTATTTTCTGTTTCGTGTTCTGCCACGATCAGCATATTCGAAGGATCATATTCGTTGTCACTTTTTTTTTCATTCACATCAAAATATTCAGCACCAGTATCCATTGCTACCCCTGTTTCACACTGTTCATAGTGGAGTAAATCATCATCTGCTCTGGTATCTGCAACATCTCGCGCCACGTAATAATCTTCACGAAAAGCGGCGTAAGTATGGGCGGGGCCAGAGGCAGAGGTACCCCACCATGTTTCGAAATGACTCATCACGCTTTCGTCAGATCGTCCAAAGTTGACCGGCAGTCGGAATGGCTTAAACAAAGCCAGTAAACGTCTGCAGTACTTTAACTTCACCTGAAGGTCCGTGTCTTCTCTACGAAAATCGGGTAATCTGAAGCTAAAAACTGTCACAACTGCTTCGTTAGACCGACGGAGAAGATAATGAGTATCATACTGTGGATGCCTTTCGTCAAGTAGGTAACCGTTCTTGTTCCTCTCCTTCTGCCAGTTTCGTTTGAACTCCATTCAAGAAACACTGCCCATCGTGCTCGGTCTGCAGCAATAATCAGTGAGACATTCACAGTCTTGTATGCTCCTGTATGCATTTCTTCCAGGATCACCGATTCTTGCTCTCCATGAAATATCACGTTCACAATTGAATCCAAACGAAGCGGAACAAATTCATGCGATGCCTAAAACGGTGATTCACGCAGTAAGTATAGTGCTGCCAATGGAGCTGCTACTTCGTGGTCATTCCATAACGTGCAGCGCATAGATTGAATGCGTTTACGCCCAGCACTTATTGCATCTGCAAGATCCTGAGAATTTGCGTTTGCCTTATCATACGAATGTAGATGTAGAGCGGCTGGATTTTCAATATCGTTCTGAGGCTTCGCACAGTACTTCATCATGTAAAACAATTTGTGTGGTCCTAAAAAGCACAATGAAATAAATGAGCGGCTCGATAAATAACTTTCCGATACCATGAATTCCGTAATTTTTCCAGCGCCCAAAAATTTCACGTCATGATTACACTTCAACGTGTTGCTGATCACCGGGACGTAAGCATTAATATACTCGTTCCCAACTTTGCGATGCTGTTCTATACAATCCGTCGATGTCGATGTCCACTTGGTCTCACTACATATTTTTTGGAAAGAACATTCGACACACTTTACCAATTGGTGTACGCTTTGTGCGCTTAAAACACGAGCGCGAGAAATACCAATGATGACTTTGAAACAAAAGTAACGAGTGTGTACTCATCGCAGTTCTAACTTCGACTGATCAGCAGCAATTGGGAAAGGTTTTGAACTTGCCATACGAATAAACAATGCAGCATCAGACAACACAGATGATGAATCCATCCAATTTTCACTTTCACGATCCAGGTTCGCCAAAATTATTTCGTTCCCTCCAAACATGCTTCCACGGGCACCACACCGCGCCGTAGACAATGGTTTATCTCTTTTTCGCGTGTTCTCATAAGCTCGTATGTCAAAATTGACAGGTTCCAGAGCATTAACGCCACATTTCGGACACTTTCCATGAGATCGCAACGGCACGTCCGTTGTTATAATAGACTCCACATACTCTACTAGTCTACGTTTGAACGCCGCCGACCCACACATTTGATAATACTCACCAATAGTCGATGGAAAACACTCAGCCCATACCACCAGGTGACAATGTAGATCACCCGTGGACGACTGAGATTCTGTAGATCCATAAAACGCCGTGACTCGACCTAAAATCCCGTAGCCTGGTTTCGGTGCATTTGCTATTTGATCCCAATTCAAAGGGTGCTGATCTAGATATTTATCACGTGGTCAAAGTATCTACAATAACCATCATCATCGCGAATAACCTCAGATCAGCGTATTATAGTGGTCAAGATTCTAATCAGTAATCGCTACCGCACTTTGCACAGGAAACGGGTTTTGCAGTAGCGATCATCCCAAGTCTATTGTACTAGCGAGATGAAACGATACACCAACATTTTCTTTTCGCGATAACTCTACGAATTTTAATGCTACAGAGCTCTGACGACCACGGAAACAAAGAGCAACTCACGTAGATTGCATTGACGGTGGCCCGAGGAGCAATCAATGGAGTTATCCTTTCGTCGAAAGCGCACCAACCGGTGCGGGAAACATGAGATATTATGGTAGTAAGGAAGGCAAATTGACGGAAGACGATCTGACAGTTGGACGCGACCGCCGGTGTTGGCAGCCGAAGGATGGAGTTGGATCCGACGGGAGAGTGACGCCATCAGGGCCAGGGCTGTTACATGACTACGACCCTGGGTCAGGAAGATGTCTGAGGTGGACGGATCCCAAGCTAGGCTTGGATCCGATGAGATGGCTACGGATCCTAGATGGGTACGGATCCTAGATGGGTACGGATCCAACTTTGACGAAGACGGATCCAAGCAACAGGCGCCGTACACGTGTTGACCCAAGTGTTGAAGGCCAGGGGAAGTGATGGGAGGCTGCGAGTCAGTCGTAGAAGAGTCAGTTGGGATGGGATGATAGGATTCAGGATAGGTACAGCCTAAACGTAAATCAGAACCGAATTGGCACCGTAAACTCAAGTGTCTTCTTTGTATCGGGATTTGTGTTGGCCCATTCAATTTACGAGATATCTACACCTGCTTAAGAGACTAAGTTGATCCAGATTCGCTTGGCTGGCAACTGTCCTTCGGTCCTCGCCCCCTCAAAGATCCCGCTATAGGAAGCGGTCAACAACGAAAAGGAACAAGGACCCCCAACAAAGCATCTACTCCGGATCCAGTTGGATCCACAAGATCTACGGTCAAGACCCCAAGATCTACGTACCTGGAGCTGTGTGAAGGAACCCCACGCAGATCCGACCTCCCAAGTCCCCGCCAAGGACGTTCAAGGTCTCACATCACTGCGTCTCTTACGCCATCAAGAGAGCGAATCCGCCCGCCGACGGGGACACAAGGTGAACTAAGTCAGCGAACCCTACACGGTCATTGGAGCGCCCCCTCCGTTAGTCGACGTCTGGACGAAGTGTGTCGAGTCTGGATCTGACGAGAAATTCTCGGATCCACTCCACCACAAAACTGTCTTCCGCGAGAAAATCCAGACCCGCTGGACCAACGTTCACACGAACTCAATGGGTATCGCGATCTTGCTCGACCCAGCCATGGATCTTGACGACGAAGATGTCGACAAAAAAGTTTGCGAAATGGCAGAGCGATGCGGTATATTAACGCCGACCGCAGGAATTGCCAGGTTGCCTGCAGAGATTCTCGCGTTCAAGAGTGCTAAGAGGCAAGGTGGAGAAACTCTGCGGCAAATGTATTCAGAGTCCAGTCCACGCGATTACTGGACCGCGAAGAGCGAGAACAAGTTTCCCCTTCTCAAGAAGATAGCTGAGATTGTGTTCGCTATTCCTACTTCGTCAGCAGCGAGCGAGAGGGCCTGGAGCATTTTCGATCACATACACACGAAGAGGAGGAACCGACTCTCGATTGAAAAGGTCGATATGCTGGCGTATATCTACATTAACCATGGCACGATCGAGGGCGATGAAATCGATCTTGCACGTCATCAGTCGTGCCCAAAGAGCTTAGACGTTGATCATTAATCTTGAATAAATTGATGGTTTCATGTCGTGCAAGCACTTGTCGAACCGTTAATCATAGTCCTTGGGATTGTTGTACATACGCTCGCTGATGCACACGTAGAGCTGGTTCCGGAAAGGACTACAATGCGGAACTGTTCGTCCAGGAAGTCCGGCATGGCGTCGCACAGCGGCAGCGCCTCGCCGTGCGACATCGGCATGCCTCCTACGCCGTTGCCACTCGACACGAATGCGCACGTACGTACGAACCGGGTGTGCTGCTACATCAGCAGCAGGATGTTCGTCTTCCACGTTGTCGAGGCCAAGTACTCGCTCGCCAAGTCGATCGGCGACTTGTTCTGCGCGAACACGCGACTTACGCCCACCCTCTCGTGAAAGTCCAGCGCCGCCACGATCGTCAAAACGTTGGCTTCATCCCGCGTGTCTTGGTTCGCAAACTCTTCCGCGAAGCCTTGCCCGTATGTCAGCGACGTCACCACGGGACTCAAGTGCTCTGCTACACTTTGCACACGCGCAAGAAAGAACAGAACTTGATGCTAAGCAGAACGTGTACGCTGCGCTCACGTTCTGGTACGAGCACGACTTGCAGCCGAACAGCCACTTGTAAGCTGTGCCCAGGTAAAAGTTAGCGCCCAATTCGTTGAGGTTGAGCGGGTACGCTGGCGCCATCAGCTATCACGGGGATATTCCGATCATGGAGAATCAGGATGAGCATCTCTAACGGCAGCAGAAATCTGAGGTGCTGGTAATGTGGTCCAGCACTGCCAGCTGCGTGTTAGCCCACTACCAGTAGAACGAACTCGTCGTAGTCCTGCCGTCAGACGGATAGCACCATCCATTCCTTGAGTACACTTCTCGAACGACCTCCAGAACGCCGCAGATCTTTCACTAGTGACGTTCTCCGAATAGAAGGGAACGATCACCTTGACCGCGTTCCGCAACTCAGTCGGTATACCGATCATTGGATAACCACCCGTCGTTGTACCAGAGTAGGGCGTCATAGGAAGAACACCGTATCCACCTTGCTGAGCGTAGCCCGGGTATTGTTGATCTTGCGTCCCAGAACTTGCACCTTCAGCTCCACTAACGCCTGCCGAGTCTTTAGGAGCAACAACAATAATGCAGTCAGTCACCCAAAGTGATGATGCTTATCCGAGTCGCAAGGAAGACCACGTACATGTGTGGTTGAGACACGGGACTTTATTGTCGTTCTGCAAATGCGGCGACTGCTGCACGGCGTTCATTCCCGTCGTGGCGTTGGTCACGAAGATTGTGTCCTCTGCGTCAGCTCGAACAAGCGCGCGAGGTGCGACACAGCCTTGCGCAGCAACACAGCACTTCGTTGCGCATGAATCTTCGTCCGATGCGATCTTGATCCTGCATGAAGGGCTTGTGGGCGATGCCGTACGCAGTGTGGGTGAGGAAGATGGCTACATGCAGCTGTCGGGTCAAAGTGTAGTCAAGTTCTGCAGGGTGTAGTCGGGTGCGGGCGCGTCCTGCGTGTGCTGCACAGTTGTGTGGCTGCTTTTGCGTTCCTGCGCAATGTCCAAAAGTGGTCTAAAAGTCTATCCCTCCAGTTGAGAATGTATGCCCTTCGACAATTTGGGACACTTTTGAATTTTGGACAGAATTTTAGACGTTTTCCCAAAGTGTTTTGAACCATTCTGAAATAGTCCAAAACCATCCGTAGATATTACTGCTTGTAGAATATCCACCGTAATGAGAGTAATACTTGTGTTGATCGACTGCGAGTTCTGCATGCAGGACGAAATAAAGAGCGCATTGAAGATTTCAACGTTGATAATCACCACTTGTGGCTTAGTGTCGTCTTGTCCTGCGAGAATACGACTCAATATATTTTTTCTGCAGCATCTTAAAAGCTGGTACCAACAGAGCGAACATGGGCTGGTAAGTCGGCGACATATTCGTGAAAATCGTGTTGAAAATCACGTAAATCAGGAGAATCGACACTTGAGCTCCGCTTATAGTCGCAAACTTCACCACATCTTTCACCGCCTCTGGATTTGCACGCATATGTGCTCCGCGTACTCTAAGCAAAAAGAATGTCGTGGAACCAAGCCATGGACCCGACATAAACATAGAAACAAACGGTAAAGGCCAGCAGATAAATACTGATAAGCCCAACGCTAGTGCGTTAGAACATAATGCTGCAGGGAGCGAGATAAAGAGACTAGCTAAAGGTGTTAGGTTGAGGTTCGGACTGTACAATCGAATTTGCTCGACAGCACAATGTGTGTAGATAAAGCACGTCATTATGGCTCGAACCCACGAAATTCCACTGTGTGAAAACCCCTTCTCCGGATCTTCGAGAGGCATCGCATCGATCAATGCCACCATGATAAGGCAGGGTAATGGTGTAAGAGGTAATACCGTCAATGCTCGCCAGAAACAGGTAGACTGACATATTCGTTTATAGCCGTAAAGCGCTCGACTGAGTAGTGACCATGGAGTTCCACTTGAACTGATTCCCACTTGTGAATAAAGCGCTGTACTGACCTCTGCATACCCTCGTTAATGGTCGAAGCTGCCATGATTGACGTTGGCCTGCTGAACAGGAAGTACAAATTCTATTATGGGGCCAAAGTGCCGAGTATATGTTGTATAGTTTGACTTCACCATTTGTCCTAAAACTGTATTGAGATCATCATTTTACGTTATTGTGCAACACTTCCATCAAGCATACCAATAAGCTTGATAAAAGCAGCTAATATTGCACCGACTTCGATGGTCAGTTCCAACTTTGACGCCATTTAGGCCTCCCACGCGCCCAGAATCACCTTACGTTTGTCCTCCAGTTCCTGACTCTTGCGGACCAGTGTCTCGACTGAAATTCCGGGGAAATTGGTCTCCAGCAGTGCCTTGAGTTGCGGCAGTTCCTCCTTCGGCGGGGCGTATGTGCCGCTGTCGTTGTCGATGAACAACTTAAAGCCACCCGAAGGTTCCTGTTCAATGTGGAACTCTCCTGCGTATTTGACAGTGAACTGTGCTCCAGAGTGCAACATGTGCTTGGACAGAATGTCCTTAAAGAAAGCAGCACCAGTCTCTGAAAAGTACAATCCCGTCTCGATGATAGCGTACGTGAACAGTACCGGTTTCTCCTGGCGTTTACCGTCATGAAGCAGTTTGAAGAAATCTCCGGGGCCATAAATTCCCCGTAGATCGTGTCCGAATCCTGTTTATAAATCACAGCATGCTCAGTGGCAATGACCTTACGTAGCACAGGCGACTCCGGGTGATCAGGTGAAAAGATCTTGATCACAGGCTTGTGGTTGTGATTCCACTTATTGTCCTGTTCCAAAAAGGCCGGAATGTTGTGCACTTGCACGTGGTAAGCAAAGGATTCGCGTTTGTCCTCGTCCGTTACGGTATCCGTAATGAGACCGTTAATGAAGCTCGAGTGCACTGAGTAGTGCACAGGGCCAACTTGTTCCAGTTTACCGTCCCCGATGACAGGAGTTGGGTGAGATTTCACTTTGACCACAATAGTACCAGCTGGCTTGTCTTCTTTAGTAATGGGCAACACGAACGTCCTCTCGACGCCTTCAGTATTGGTGGCTGTGAGTTGCGTCTGACCCAGTGCATCGTCGTCCTCAAAGTCCTTGTCCAATAGGTAGAGCTTGCAGATTGTGTCGGGTTTGACGTTTTAAAGTAGAATTTCTCGTTCCACACTGGTTCAAGTGTGGAGAAATGGGTCGCGACCAGGCCACTTTCTGGCCGTCCACTTCGATCAAAGCGTAGGCATCACTGGAAGCTACGTGGCCTTGAAGTGCAGCTTCAGCGGTGAAGTAGTCGCCGGCCTCGATGTCCTTGGCCGAAACGATCTCGAGCTCAACGTCGAGTACCGAGTTCTCTGGTACCGGAGTGGAGGTGGTGACAGGGGTGGAAGAAGGTTCGGAAGGAGTGGAGGAAGCTTGGCCCATTGTTGATGAGATGTTCGTGTGAAGTGGCGAATTCGAGAATGCGTTGGATCGGCCAGCTGGTTGAAGCGCATCAAATGGGAATGCTGACGTACCCACACATGATTTTTGAGTGTCAATTTTTTGAGACAAAAAAGATCTTGGTGCTGAGTCGGGTCACCCAGCAACTTGTGCAGTGCAGTCGACTATGGTCACCATAGTATGGTGTGGTGTGGAGCCCGGTTGCCATTTTAGAGCCAAAACGTTTGGCAAAAAGCACTCAACTTTCAAGAAGAAGAACGTCGTGATATCTTATACTGCACACAAGATCGTCGCTCATCACGACTCAGCTGCAGATTGCGCCCTACAGCTCGTGCGCTGGCTGCGCCGAGCTCCAGCTGTAAGGTGCACAAGTGATACTTGGGCAGCGGAGGGGACACGTCAAGCTTATAATAGTAGTGGAGTCCACTAGCGACCTGTGCATGTAGCCAAGGGTCTCAGCTTCATCTCTCAGCAAAGTACACGTACTGCAGTGGCAACAGAGCAATATCCATGCCGGTGTACTCGAATTACGTCAGCGTTCCCATTTGATGCGCTTCAGCCAGCCGGCCGATCCAACTCATTCTCGAATTCGCCACTTCACACGATTGTGGTCAAAGTGAAATCTCACCCAACTCCTGTCATCGGGGACGGTAAACTGGAACAAGTTGGCCCTGTGCACTACTCAGTGCACTCGAGCTTCATTAACGGTCTCATTACGGATACCGTAACGGACGAGGACAAACGCGAATCCTTTGCTTACCACGTGCAAGTGCACAACATTCCGGCCTTTTTGGAACAGGACAATAAGTGGAATCACAACCACAAGCCTGTGATCAAGATCTTTTCACCTGATCACCCGGAGTCGCCTGTGCTACGTAAGGTCATTGCCACTGAGCATGCTGTGATTTATAAACAGGATTCGGACACGATCTACGGGGAATTTATGGCCCCGGAGATTTCTTCAAACTGCTTCATGACGGTAAACGCCAGGAGAAACCGGTACTGTTCACGTACGCTATCATCGAGACGGGATTGTACTTTTCAGAGACTGGTGCTGCTTTCTTTAAGGACATTCTGTCCAAGCACATGTTGCACTCTGGAGCACAGTTCACTGTCAAATACGCAGGAGAGTTCCACATTGAACAGGAACCTTCGGGTGGCTTTAAGTTGTTCATCGACAACGACAGCGGCACATACGCCCCGCCGAAGGAGGAACTGCCGCAACTCAAGGCACTGCTGGAGACCAATTTCCCCGGAATTTCAGTCGAGACACTGGTCCGCAAGAGTCAGGAACTGGAGGACAAACGTAAGGTGATTCTGGGCGCGTGGGAGGCCTAAATGGCGTCAAAGTTGGAACTGACCATCGAAGTCGGTGCAATATTAGCTGCTTTTATCAAGCTTATTGGTATGCTTGATGGAAGTGTTGCACAATAACGTAAAATGATGATCTCCAATACAGTTTTAGGACAAATGGTGAAGTCAAACTATACAACATATACTCGGCACTTTGGCCCCATAATAGAATTTGTACTTCCTGTTCAGCAGGCCAACGTCAATCATGGCAGCTTCGACCATTAACGAGGGTATGCAGAGGTCAGTACAACGCTTTATTCACAAGTGGGAATCAGTTCAAGTGGAACTCCATGGTCACTACTCAGTCGAGCGCTTTACGGCTATAAACGAATATGTCAGTCTACCTGTTTCTGGCGAGCATTGACGGTATTACCTCTTACACCATTACCCTGCCTTATCATGGTGGCATTGATCGATGCGATGCCTCTCGAAGATCCGGAGAAGGGTTTTCACACAGTGGAATTTCGTGGGTTCGAGCCATAATGACGTGCTTTATCTACACACATTGTGCTGTCGAGCAAATTCGATTGTACAGTCCGAACCTCAACCTAACACCTTTAGCTAGTCTCTTTATCTCGCTCCCTGCAGCATTATGTTCTAACGCACTAGCGTTGGGCTTATCAGTATTTATCTGCTGGCCTTTACCGTTTGTTTCTATGTTTATGTCGGGTCCATGGCTTGGTTCCACGACATTCTTTTTGCTTAGAGTACGCGGAGCACATATGCGTGCAAATCCAGAGGCGGTGAAAGATGTGGTGAAGTTTGCGACTATAAGCGGAGCTCAAGTGTCGATTCTCCTGATTTACGTGATTTTCAACACGATTTTCACGAATATGTCGCCGACTTACCAGCCCATGTTCGCTCTGTTGATACCAGCTTTTAACCCCTTGGTTCCCGGAAAAATGTTCGACGAACACGTTACGAATGTCGTATCATACGACGGAGCCATGTCACTTAATCTGTGTATATTGTACAGAGACCACTTACGGATAAGGGTATAAGTGTTCAAGAGGTTTCTCAAGCAATGTCGTAAGTTATACACATTTCCTATCATCGAGATGTATTCTGTGTCGTAACTTCCCCCCGTCGAACACAGAAATGGCACGAAGAGTTGCACTATGAATCCAGTTAGTTCAACAAAGGCAAGACAGAGGGTGCAACGATAACAGAAAAAATGCATTACGATCTAACAAAAGATGACACTCATCAAAGCTGACACTCTTCGCATGGCGCGCAGGCAGTACATGTACTCATTCCTGTTCGCTGTCATTCTCACTTTCACCTTCCTCGTCATCGGCATCTCCGCCGCCGTAAAGCTGGAGTTCTCGGCTAGTCTTTTTCCGTTCGCCTGCTTCCTGTCCAGGGCGCCGCAAAACAACTCTCGTCCCCAATGTAGGTGGTATCGCTTGACCACAGTCGAAATCGTCGTGCCAGATCGCGAAGCAAGTTTTTGCTACGCCCTTATGCTCGCGGCGGATCTTGTTACAAAGCCAGCATTTGGCGTCGTCAATGGAGCAGCGCTCGCAGAAGGTCGTCGCGAATGACTTCTTCTTTCGGTCTGTCCGTAAGAGGGCGCATACCTTACAAGAGCGCTGGCGGCGCTTTTGAACGCCACTGACAGTCACCCAGTCTTCAGATTGCTCGAGTGCATGTGTAAGATGGACAGGTGCGCGTTTGCGCTTCTGGCTCCACACCGGCAAAATCTTCAGCTTTGAGCTGCAGAAGTTGGTTCTGCAGGACACCACACCATTGTCCGCGTCTCATCGCTGTCGTCCCGGTCACCCTTGCCGTCTCTTTGTGTGAAATGTAGGCATTCACCAATGCCAGATCGACAAAGCCCAGGAATCAGCTCTTGCAGTACTTGATGAACTTGTAGACGTCTGCAGCGAGTACGTTTGTAGGCAGAGTTGATCGTGCATATCAACTCCGCCCATCCAACGTTGATAGGCGTTCACTGCTGCCGGGCATGCCACCGTAATGGATCCAACCTGTTTGATCTTTCTGCTGATCGTTGGCTCCGTCATCGTAGAGCCCGTGCACAAATAGTGTACTGGCTTGCGATCCCACCTGTGGAACGCTACTATGTTGGGAATGGCGACTGAGCGAGAGAATGTGAAGGTGCCACGGGGGATGCTGGCTGCCCGCGTCTTGTGCGGCGCTTTGATGTTCTTCTCAAGACCAAGTCGATCTGTCATGACGGTGCCGATCACGTACACGCTCATACCGAGGAGCTCAATCGCAAGCAGGATCGACGAGTAGAAGCGGTCGACAACGACCAGGTGCCACCGATGCCGGGCATCGGTGCCGAGCACGACCTTCATGTTTCGAACGACTGCAGCAGCACCTGTCTTATGATCGAATGAGGTCTTACTGCCGTCGCTGCCATCGCGCTTGCCCGCGTACATTTCAAATCTAGTATGTTACGACATACAAAGTTAGACATCAGCATCAAAGTTGAAAGTTACGACATCGACATACCTGTGGCAATATGCTGTTCTTGAATCGCAGGCCGTAAACATTTTGATCCGTACCGGTGAGGCTTATCCGGCATGAACATTTTGGTCATGTTGCGCTTGGAGGTCGAAGGAAGGACTCCTTCATCAAATGAGAACACAGCCGAGGGGCCATCCAGACAAGAAGCGCTGCTGAATCTTGTCCACAACCGGTCGCAGTTTCCAAAGTTTGTCGCGTGTGCGTTCGGCCTCGTTGTCTACAAAGTGCACGACTCGTAAGATGCCCTGGCACCGGTTTCGGCCCATGAATTGACCGAAGGTTCCGGCAGGAACTACGCCATCCTCGATCATTGACCAGTTAGCTGCAAAGCGACGCTTCTGGGGACACAACATACGCGCGACTAGAAGGCCGACGACGTGTAAGATATCGTGGATCTGATACCCCGGTTTCTTTCAAGCGCCGGCGAATCTGCTTGATAGACTCGCGAGGACGGTCGCCTTGCTTTGCTTGGATGGCCCGCGCGCGTCGGTCGACTTGCTGCAGACTGTACCGGTTCGTCTCGACATTGATCAGGACCCACAAAGACTAGGGCATGAAGTAGAGAAGGTAAGGAGTGGTGAGTGGCAAAGGTCGCGCAACTCAAGCACAGGTCCAGCCTCTTCCATGTTTAGACCGGGGTACGCGGCCGCTCCTTCCTCAAACACCGATGAGACGGAAGTCCATTCCATGGCACGCAATGCGTCTGCGCGCTGCCGCGCTTCTTGCTTGCTTGCTAAGCTCGTCGTTGCCAACCTGGAGAGACGCGACAAAAGCTTCGTCCATCGGTATAGTCGGACAGAACATCATCGCCGTCTTCAGTGGCGTCGTAGCCTTCGTCGTCTTCGTCGAGAACTTCCCCGTCGCTCTCTCCCGAACTGAAGCTTTCGTAAGCGCTCATATTCTCGTCTTCTGGAACGAAGTTGATGTTTTTCTTTACTCGAACCCGCGGTCGTAGCACACGAGCTGTCGATGGGGCAGGTGTAGGCTCTGGTTCAACCTCGCTCTCGACCCCTGACGCCTCCGAGAACATCTGCAGACTTGTGGCTGCATCTCTCTGCGATTCAGCAGCTTGTAACTCACTCGGCGACAAATCAAATGCCCTGGTGCCTGTTGCCTGGGAGAGCTTGGCCTCCGACTTGCTCGACGAACCAAACAAATCATTGATAGTATGCTGAGATAGTTGGACGCTTGTGTCAATCTGTGACGCTCGGACACCCTCATCCGCAGTGCTCTCCTCCACTGAGCCCTCCTCCTCCTTGCTTTCTCTCGTGGCGCTCTCAACGTCGTCGGTGTCACCTCCAGCCAGCAACCCTGACTCCAGTGCATACACCACGACCGCACTCTCACCGACGAACACGTTGTCACCGCCTGGACTCGAGTAGCTCCGCTTGGTCTGGAGCCTGCTTGGCCTCTTGGTTGTCCATCCCGCCGCCCGAAGCTGCCGCCACAAGTGACCGAAGTCGATGTCGCGTGCGGCTGCGGCGTCGGCTTTCCCGCGAAGACTTGACCGGATGCGCGCCATCTAGCAAATTCAGGAATGAGTGAACGCAGCGGCCCTGAAGATTCAAAAGCTGATCCCCTTACCCTACATTTCCCGCGCTTCCTGTTTCTGGGTTTTCCTCAATGACCTCTTGGATCTTATTCTTTTGTTTTGACTTGATCAAAGTATTGGAAATCTGGTCTCGAGCCAAATTCTATTGTCGTGCTTCATATGTCGTAACTTGATGGAAACAACTTAGACGAGTGGTTGGGCTGAACCCTTGGGGGGAGCAATTACTTTATCGGATCAAAGCACACGCAATTTCGCTCTACAATCCATTGACGGGTTGTCAAGGATGTCCACACGCACCATGTGGGAGAGTGGTGCGTGTGGATTTAGAGCATGTTTTCTGGTCGTGTCCAGCTGCATCTCAACTGCGGGCATTTTCCTGGACAGATGGGGAGCGCTGGGGGTGTCCACAGACACCACACGGGAGGACATCTTCTCACTTGAGTTGTCGAGCATGCCGACTGGAATTTGGAAGTTACTTGACAGCACCTGGGGGACGACAGGCACACAGTCGGCGGATGCACTAACCAAAGCGATTGTAACGCTGGTCAAGGTGTTCTAAAGTCCTGGAGCTGCGTTACTATTGGAAGCTACATGGAGGTGGCGAGTCTCACACTATGACGACCTAAATGATACGAGTGCGGCCCACCACATGGATACATTCCTCATGAGACTCAAGCATGGGTAACTCCACCGTACAGTCCCACCGGTGGCATCTCACTCATCAATCCGTTATGCAGCAAGTGACAGCTGTCATCACACGAGGGCTCCAGTCGACGTGGGTGCCGGCTGCATGCAGACCGCACCATAAGGACGCGCGCTACTTTTTATTCTTCGAGGGGGTCTCAAGTCGAAAAGCAAGGCGGATCAAGTGCAGTCGTAGTTCGGGTCGGGAAGTCGCTTGCAGCAGCCACTGTGTGTTGGATAGACATTGTCCCGGATACTGGAGATGAATCGTATTCTAAGCATCGCCTGGAGCAACTCGGTCTGTTATATGGATTGAGTCGTGTCACGAGCACAATTGGTCGCCGCTGCACATCATTGCGACGTCCGAGGTGGTTATACAGCAACAACGTCAAAAGAGGCCGCCCAGGGCGGCTAAACTTGCCTCCATATATTGGCAAGGAAGGAGATACTCGGACCTACTATCGGTGGCTGGGCATGCGAGAGCCAATTCCATCCACAGCCGAATGTCGCTGATGGCAGCGAATATGGCTCGCACGATACCTACAAGACGGCGGCTAGAGGAAGGAACGACAGAGTGAAGAACGATCACCGAGCACTTAGCTGGCGATGTTGGTCACTGGTTAGAAACTCACTTTGAACATCATTCCATTGCATCGTCCACCAGCGGTTAGCTGGAAACAACACAACTGGCATGTGAGTTAGGATCACAAGCTAGGATAGGTCCTTAGAAGTCATAACTCACTTGACATCAATGTACCTCACCTGAAAAACAAATTATCTATATCTAGGCTGACTTTTTATCTGAGATAATTTTTCTTAAATTCAGTTCGGCTTCCTCGTTAAGTTCGCTATCGCGTTGGTTAGGTTCGGTTTTGGTCTTTCGCTTGCGGTCACAGTCTATTCTTGTCGTCGTATTAACAAGGGGTTCGCGACTCAGTTGAAGGTATCCCGGTAGTTCCGGTTAGACAAAAACAATTCCGCTACGCGAATCAAGGATAAACTAGTAATAGAGGTAGTGAGTATATATCTAAAACTATCGCTGAGGCTCTTGATTTGCTCGCGGAACCTCTTGTTCTCGAGCAACGGGCGGCGGAGTACAGCTAGTGCGGTTGGTTTAGGAAGGAATTAGTGGTGCATGCGATTTGCAGATAAGATAATGTAATGTGAAAGGTCGCGTAAACTTAGATTACCTGATATGCTAAAGGGGGTGTAATATACACAATCGCACAACCTGCAAGGCGGTAACTCCGCACTTGCAGAAGAATAAAATAGGGCATGGATGGCCAATGAAAAGTGACGAAGGTGTTTACACCAATATATCTTGGCTTGTGCTAGGCAATGAAAGATAAGGTCTACGTGAAAATTCTCAAGTATCGGTGTTTTATTATGTGTGTGCAATCTTAAATCATGATGGGTCATAGCGACAAGTCTGAAAATAGGTCGACCTACCGTGAGGCTGTTAGTTCCTTTTAAGAAAAACACGCTATCTCTAGCTCAAGGAGAGGCGCCCCCGAATTTTTTTTAAAGCCGCTGCTGAGCCGATTTGGCTGAAAATTATGTTAGGAGTAGCTGAACACCTATAGACCCCAAATGTGTTGGAAGCACGGTTACTAGCGACCTCGAACCGAGAAAACTGCGCTAACGTACATGCCCTTGACTTACAAAGTGTTTTCCGCAGTCCAAGTGACCATTCCTCGATGCTGTGCACGATTATCCCCTCTACCACTGTATTCGTTTAGGTACGATTATTTTTTGGGCCTCAATGAGGCCCTCATTTACAAGTACGAAGTGTATCAGCTGAGCAGTGCTGCAAATCAATTGTGGCGCCGATGTTGCCTTTCAAAGGTGCAATGGTCTTAGGCCAAGGAAGACGATGTTGTATTTGGCATTTTGACGGCACTAGGAAAGATACTACGTAGTATTGAAATGCGGTTTAGACACACTTGAAGAGATGACAAAGAAGAAAAGGAATTTACGTTGAATCTTCTGGTTGCATTGCATGCGGATTTTATTTTTTTTTTTAAACCCGCCCGTGGAAGGCCGGGTTTTGCTCTCCTTGAGCTGGAGATAGCGTGTTAACTGGTGCAAGATCATCAATGCTCATCAATCACGTCACTTTGATGCCTAGACGATGCATTACAAACTAGACGGCGGTTGAATAAAAGTTCGTTCGTGATTAAGACTCCAAGATCGAAACGATGAACTATGTATACATGTGAGCGTACATGGGCATCGACTGCACCAACTGCCGTGCGTACTCCATCCGCCTTGCCGTTAGAAACTCTGGTTCCACTACATCGGCCATTAACTCGTATCTCTCCATCATTTCATCTGCACCATCATCAGGCATTGGCAGAAAGTCGTCGATCTTGAACTTTGTCAATGATCGACTGATGAACGGCACACTGAATGGTTTCGAGCTTGCAGGCTCAGCAATAGCTGCTGCAATGAAGTCAAACGCGTTCTTCGGGTGCACTATGCTGATATGTGTCAACACTTTCTTCTCATTGAACCACGAGAAGTGCCATTGGTCGTTCAAATCCGTCAACAACCCAATTGGAGTACAATTCAGGGCGCTTTCAAACTAGCAGATACCAGTTCTCCAAATGCTTCGGGTTTATGGTGCTGCTCCACTTTTTTCTTCAGTTCAACAACCATGCGTACACCTGCTAGCGGCTCACGATGTTGAATTGATCTGCGATCGACAAGTAGCACATCAGCCGTTCCTTTCATGGCAAATGGCAATCGAGGGTCAGCAATTGACAAGGCTGTCTTATTCTTGGTGACATCCAGCCATGATAGTCTCTTCTCGTCCAGTACGATCTTGAGATGCGTCTCCAGATACGTCATGTATTCAGTCCGCTGATTGTCTGCATCTTCCGGGGCGTCCAGCCAGGTATACGGCAGAATGCACGCATTTGGCAAGGGAGTGGGCTCATCAAAAGTGATGTAGTCGTCAGTGAGTCGCATCTTCTTCGCCATTTTTTCTTGGTGCTCCGTATGAAGATCGGACAGCGAGTAGACCGACCGCTTCTTATCTCGGTCCTCAAACACTTTATTGACCCGTGTCTCCACTATTTCTCCAAGCTCTTCGATTGAGGGTAAAGCAGTCACATCAGCCTGCGATCCTGCACCCTCCGGAACCACCACCAGCACGTGGACAGGGACCTTTCCAGCTGCAACATCTTCCTTCGTGACTTGGATCCGCACGTCTTCCTCCGATAAGCCAACCAAGCTAAGTGGCGCTCCCGCAATAGTCAACGGCGTCAGACCACTGGTGTCACTCACGCCTTCCAGCACCTCGTTTTCTGGCAGCCACGCGCCGTCCTTCTTCGCCAGGAACAGCTGCAGCTCGTCAGCATCACACTGGATCTTGTTTGGTTTCTCCACCTTGATCGCCTTCTTCAAGTCCCCCGCCGACTGACCCGCGTCGATATCCACAGAACGCGCTTCCCGCCACACCAACGATCGCACAGAAGAGCTTTACCATCTTCCCTCGAGCCGGCAGATTCTCGAATGAGGAGAACTTTCTGTTTCTGTACCGAGTCGCTATTGGTCAAACGTCACGACAGATTCTGACCAATGGCAATGGCTCCAAGAGGGAAAGGAATTTGACAAATATAGTATAGATTCAAACAAGTGAAAAGAGCAATTAATTTCCCCGACAGTACCAGTAAGACCTAACCTTTTGGGCTGGGCTGTGATTTGTCTCGACAGGAGTAGTATAAATATTTATTTCTACCCCGCGGGCTTGGCACGCTCTCCGTGCTGCACAGTCATGGCCTGTGCCCAAGACACTCTCAATCCAATCCACCACCATTAGGCACCGTTAGACACACTCGAAGCAGCAGTCCTCTCTGACGAGCAGTTAAGCAGTCGAGTAGCTTGGCACGCGTGCCGACTCAGGAGATGGCCATACCAACAGAAGTAGGCGACGAAAGCGTTCGCAAAGCTAGGCTCGCATTGCGCCTTAAGCACGAGCACCGCCCTCTTTTCGTTCACTCAAGACGATGTCCGGGTCCATTGCATCGGGTGCACTTGTACATAGTTGTGGTAGATGATTCACCGTTGCTTCGAATACGCTTCGTTGGCGGCCATCCCCGTGCTTTCTTACCAGGTGCTGGATGGGTGGTCTCATCGGGTTCTCCAATCTCAAGTTCAAGAGGCAAATCTACAGACTTGCCTCGAAAGGCTTATGCATACGTTTCAACAAAGTAGCAGCGGTCAAAGTAGTCGAAAACTCGGTCGAGATCTCCGGTTTTCTTCAAGACGCTGATGAGATGTCGGCACGGAATACAGTGTTGATCCAGAAACCCGCAGGTGCAGTGCCTTTGACTCAAAGTCACTTTTCTGGTAACTCTTGGAGTAGCTTGCAAATTGTATACGTAGTATACATCTTGCGAAGAAGGATCTACGTGAAACTGTCCGATAAGGCCGTGTGTTCTCGAATAATGTCGCGAACTTTCAAACGCAACCAATCCCCATGAAGTGGATATCCGAGGAAAGGAAAATGACGCCGGCATCGATGAAAATTTACGACAAGCAAAGCCAGGAGCTCTCAACAAAATTTGATGTTCGCCATCCATATAGGGGCTGTTCACCGATATTTGCGAAGACGCACCACTTCTTGGGCGGTATATCGGCAAGATACTTCATTGCCGTATCGCCTAACTCCATGCCAATCCAAGCCAGTCTCGATTTGTACTTTGACTGTCGTGGTTTGCTGAGGAGAGTGTTGGTCGAAATGTGAGTGTAGGTCTTGTCGGTAGTTGAAGCTTAGGTAGTTGGTCTCGAGCTTTGCGGGGTACATGTGCTTCTTGAGGGTTTCGACAGAGATCTTGTACTGCTTAGCTACCACCTTCTGATTGGTCGGGCGGGAAACGTTGCTAACATAAACCATCTTACCAGTTCTTCCACGCACTTTAACGCGGTAGGTGCTACCCCAGCGGATAGCATCAATATTCAATCTTTTTAGACCTTCGAGCTCGTATGCAAACATGTTGTCTATATATGGTTGGCTATATTATTCCCGTGGAAATGCTTGCATCAGGATCGACTTTATATCATAGCCCCATACAATTTTTTTTGAAATTAATTAATTCAAATATTTGGCAGAAGGTCTGTCGCACGTTTGCACCGGTGCTATCAGTCATCGTCTATATACGGCTTGACTTTTTATGTGAGAAAAAAAATATTTAGTTAAGTTCGGTTTCGCTGTTAAGTTCGCTTTCACTGGTATTAGGTTCGCTTTTGGCTTCCGCATAGTATCGTTCGATGCTCTCACGAATCCCGCCACTTCCGCAATCCTCTCCGATAGGTGGCAAAACATTCCTCAGCTTCAGTCGCTTGACGGGATCTTGAAAACATGGGAGCTTAATCTCGGTACCAGCAGGCAATGATTGCGCCAGTAGCGTCCTGATCACTTGGAAAGCTTCGCCTGGTTCCTTGATGATCGCTTTGAGGATCGTGCCCTTGGAGATCCAGAAGAACTGCCAATTGTCGGTTAATTCAGTAAGTACTGTATGATGCATTCGGGAATCTCGTGAAATACAATATTGCTTTAGCAAATACAAAATTATTGAAGTGAATGATACTGTATTATTTATTTTTCGGAATCCCCTGTCGATTGTAAGCAACGTTCTCATTCAACGCAAGTAGGCTTCTCTTTCTTGCATTCGTCTTCGTGGTCCGACAACGCGCCGTAGATCATCTCGCACACATCTCGCATCGATCCGATGTCTAGTACCTCTGATTTCGCACTAAGCGTGCTCGAGTCCATCAAAATGGAGTTTTCACCGCTTCGGTAGAGGTACCACTTGATGAAGTCCGTCACGATGCCGTACACGACATACAGGCCTTCGCGGTCGGCAACCGCTTCGCATCCGACGAGCGCCTGCGCTTTCCCTTGATCGAAGTCGTTCCTCTTTGCTTCAACGATACAGATCTTCGTCTTACCGCGGGTGAGCACGAACTCAAAATGGCCGTTTGCGTGAACTTCGTTGCCGTCCACCGTCTCTTCGACCTCTAGCTTCACGTCGACGAACAAACTGCAAAGCATGATGAGTACGGGCGCGATAAAGTGATAACGCTTTGCTTCTTTCGGTGCGTCGACGTATCCGTTCATTGCTTCCGAAGCGTATGCCAAGTAGTCGCACAGAAACTTAAGTTTATCCTCGGGAATCGGCTTGCGCTTCTGTCGGTAGGATTCGTAGTCGAGCACACCCTTGACCTCGCTCCATTTCACATAGGAATACCCGGTCGACGTGCCATCTTCACCGTTCGTCTTAGCCTTCTTGTTCTTGTCGAGGATATCGTTGAGTTCACGCCAGCGCTTCCGTCGATTTTCACTGTGGATTATTGCCGAGCGCGAAGGCCTATCCTTGGCGACTTGATTTGGCTCATCGGGAACCACCACCAGCACGTGGATCACTTCCTCTCCGAGAGAAACGTTTGGCCCAAAGAGGCTCGGCTTCTCTAGCTTCCATGACGCGCGCATCTTCATATACGAAGTGTCAAATCCGCTCCGTAGCATCGCGTCCAGCACCTCGTTTTCTGGCAGCCACGCGCCGTCCTTCTTCGCCAGGAAGAGCTGCAGGTCCTTTGCGTCACACTTAATAGTTGCTGCATTCTTCGCCTTGATAGTGTCCTTCAAGTCCCCCACCAACTGGCTCGCGTCGATGTCCACAGGGAAGGCGCTTCCCGCCACACCAACGATTGAACACAAGAGCTTTACCATCTTTCCTCAAGCTGGCAGATTCTCGAATGAGGAGAACTTTCTGTTTCTGTAGCGGGTCCCTATTGGTCAAAAGCCACGACAAATTCTGACCAATGGTAATGGCTCCAAGAGGGGGACTACCTGTAAGGTATGGACAGACCTCAACGGATTAATTTCACGGTACGGCGTAATGTCATCTCGCTCAACATTCGACTTCGGTCACGTGCAATATTCAGCCGCGTCGTCCATATCTGCGCACTGGCAGGCAGCTTGTCGATGGAGACGGATAGCGATTCGTTGGGGTGCACATTTTAAACTAGTCACTTTTAGTTTTGAACTATACACTTTTCGAAGTAATGTTCCAACTAGCCACATTTTCATGCGCCGCTAGCTACGAGTGACAACCCCGCACGCAAACAATGACTAGCGGATAATGTTAACGGGCCCCGAAAACAATTTCCGGCTGGCCACGTTCGACGTGCGCCGCTAGCTACTAGTGACCGTTTGCAAACGGTCACTCTGAGGCCTCATCACGGTTAACCTATATGGTCATTGACCCTAAAAGGCAAGTCTATTACCTTACATGGGCCAAACGTAGCTAGGCGAGAACTTAAACGGAGACTCAGAACGAATTCACACTAGGTAGTTTTCCTAGCACACAACGTAACTAGCCAACATGTCAAAAGTAACTATTTAACACCTAAAAAGTAACTAGTTGACAACTGACAACTACAGTACACAGAATGCAGATTGGAAACCGTTCTCCTTCAACATCGCTCGCTTCGCTTCGCTCTCTATCACGTTCCTAGCGTGAGCCCCTCGTTTGCACCGCCAATTTCGCTTCGCCCATGGCGGGCAAGGCGTCAGTAATTAGATTGTACCTCCTTGTTAGGGCAACAACTCCGGCCCACGCGCCGACCATTGCAGACCTCCGCTTCGCTTCGGTTGCAAACGGTGTCTCTGAGGCCTCCCCAGGGTTGACCTAAGTGGTCATTGACCCCTAAAAGGCAAGTTCATGGGCCTCGAAACCTCCAATAAGAACGAATTCATTTAGGTACGAAAGAAAGCGTACTTAAGTGAAAGTAAATATATGACGCGGCAAAATGACTAGATGGAACATTATTGTGAAAAGTAAACAGTTCAAAATTATATAGTGGCTAGTCGAAAATAAATACCCGATTCGTTGCCTCGGCAGCTCCACGGTGCCTGGGCGCCGAGATGCTGTGATGCAAGCACCAGGAGGCACTGGCAGAGCAGCATGTCGAGGTGGGATCAGATGATCATCGCGAACAACGAAGTAGCGAGCGATCACCGAAGTAAGTTAACCCCACCAGCTACAAATAAAAGTACCAAAAGTTAGAGCGTCATCTTGGCATGAGTCGCTTGAGTTGCGAGAAGTTGTTGCTATGGGCGACTAGCCCTTTAATAGCTCTATTGATAATGTGTCCACCATGGTGTCCACTGTGGTCCATCATGTTCAAAGGTGCTATGTTATTAAGGACACACACATGTGTCCTTAATAACATAGCACTTTTCTGTTTTGTCCTTGATTCTAGGACAAAATTCTCGTTTTCATTTGAGTTCAGTATGTGGTTATTCGATTCCGTGGTCTCATAGTAACTGTTATGAAAATGTTCTCTCGATTTTAATCCAGAGTTGTACCATTATGTCGCTTGTGCTCAATACACCTTCCAACAACATTACACAATTCCTCATCTCTGCAACTCAACAAGCATTTCGGTATCGGCGCGCAACTCAAACACAAATGCACTCACCGCTGCAACTTAAAAACTATTTCAGCAGCATAACGCAATTTAAAAACTATTGCAATTCAATTTTATTGTTTCTGCACCATCATGCAACTGCGCAACTCAACTCAAAAACTAAACCATTTTTTCCTTCTGCAACTTGACTCAAGTATATATGCACGCAAGTCGATAAATGTCCGAGCGATATGGATAGATCAAGAGCTTCTTACGGACCTGGGCGCGGAATGCACAGAGAGCGAGTGCATATCAAAATTACTAGCTGAAATACAAGCAAAGCGTACTCCTCGAGTCTCGCACACTTGGTCCCACAGGTTTGCGCTTCCTCACCCAGCACACCATCGCTACTCACAACCCCGATCCGAAACAACACAGCCAAACGGTCACATGGCACATGCATTCCGTTTGCTACCAACGGTGGAATCAATAGCATCTTGAAGCTATGTGAGTATCGATCGTTTATCCAACTGGCCTTTGCACCTTCGCCCAGCGCACCTTCGCACTATACCCATGAGAAAAGTTTGAAGTAATGCACCCAAACGATTAGCATTCCTGTTTGCCTCCTAGTTTGCATTCAAGTGGTCCCACAGACCTATGTTGCTGCTGTATTTTAACGGTTTCCGTGATGCCAGGTGCACCTTCTCACTAACGCACTTTCGCTCCCTACTCGTCTCCCCATGTCATTGCTTTTGAGCCACACCCATGTCACTTTTTTATTTTACCTGTGAAGGCTCAAGTGCAGAACCACACATATCAACACTGTCTTGTCTCGTTGGACCTGATGCTGCAGCGCATTCGAAACCTACGTGCTCAAGAGCAGCAAGCTCACGACTACACAACTGTGGACAAACTACGGGCTCACACCACCGGACCAGCCGACGAAACCCACAGTCAAGTCCGTGCAACCATGCGCCTCTACGGGAAGGCTCTGTTTTCGCGTGGTGACATTTGACGATGGTTGATGACTGCACTCGTGAAGTGTACGTTGAGGCGACCAAGGAGCTACAGAGTTTGACGCATGGTTCTCAGCAAAGTTTGACATTTCGCGTTACGGTGTGGGCGCAAAATTGGGTGACCCCAAATTCGTTGTTGGAGCGAAGCTCAGACTCCGCGACGTGCGCGAGATCGCTGTCTGGAACGGCATCCGGGTCTTGCGTACAGTCCCTCGCCCATATAGATCCTTCAGTCGCATTGCATTGAGAAGCCGTACAGAAGTGTAGTAGTTTATTTTTTGTTGGGCCTCGCGTAGTTACGGTAGTAACTGTGCCCCTAACAATCTGTGTCAAATCAATAACAATTGATAGCTTTGATGGGAATCGACTCTGTTAACGCAGCTTCTTTTTTATTTGGTTCGTTGTGCATTATTGAAATACAAGCTCAAAATAAGTCGTAATCCATTCACAACTGCAAGTGCATCAACTCAGCCTAATACCAGTTACGGATGTTCCAGATCCTCTAACTGTTTCGTTTCGGCCAACACAACTTATTTTTTTTATTTGCTTTGCTGTGCATGATTGAAATATAAGCTCGAACTACTGCTGCAAGTAGCCGTAATCCATTCACAAGTGCAAGTGCATCAACTTAGCTTAATACCGGTCACGGACGTTCCAGACCCTCTAACCGTTTCGTTTCAGCCAACGCCGCTGGATTGGGAGTGAAATAGCAGGCTAGATCATTCAGCGAAAGTGGAGCCATCAAGTAAAGCTGGCGAAGTGCCATAACCCGTGTAGTTGCCACGTAGAAATATGAACGCTGCGGAGAACGCCTTGTAATGTGTCGCAACGGCGCCATTACCAATTTTTCGATAGTAATTCCTTGGCACTTTTCCGTTGTTAGCGAAAATGCTGGTATGAGCGGGACTTGTTTAATGTCGACGGTGAAACTTCGGTTTGGAAGTTGCACTTTCACACCCTTTTCAACCTCAGTCTCACGGGTACAACGCCGATAGGTAGAAATGGCAAGAACGACACCCTTTCGTATCCCCGAAGCTTCATAAACACTACCTGGGGCGGCTCTGAATGGATCACTTCTTCATATGTTGTATGAGGGATAGCAGCTACAGTGTCTGTGTCGGCTGGAACAAAACTAGCTACAAACCCGATATCTCCGTTTGCCAGTTTAAAACGTCTAGACGCGTTTTTAGTGCATTGAATAGGTGCTCTCAATGCTAGCTCGAACACAATTGACATTCCCCCCGCCTTATCATCACGGATCGCCGGTAGGCTTTTCTGAACAGCCCTCTCAAATATGTTTTTTTCTTCGAGAAATTTCTGCTGGGAATCGATGTAGAGTGATACGGTGGGTGTCGCAATATGCTCGCAATGACTGTGAACTATGTTGAGATCGTAATGCGTTGGACGTCACAATGATGGGGCAAAACGACGTATCCTCCGTACTCCGAGTTCTCCAACAAGCTGCATAACATTGGGAATTCACTTCGTCGACATCTGCCTTCGTGTAATTTCCAACACGCTATCGATCGAGAATGTCCCGCCACTCAGGGTCATTCCGGTGCCGCATATTTTCAGTAAGCATCACAACGTTATTTACATGTTGGTAGGCTTGTATTCCACGAGACCGAAAAAAGTAGTTTCCATGTTCACGACCATGATAGGGAGGCATCTGGACAAACGCTGGCACTCCGGCAACAGGTAGTTGTTGGAGCCAGTCCCCGACAAATAATACATCGACACCACCAAAAAGTAGATCCGGTTCATTTCGGATATAGCGAAGACAGCTATCGATCATCCCAATAGTTTTGAGGTCTGTAGTTGAAACCTCATCCACAACGAGCAACTTCAGCTTGTTCATTTTTTCACGTTGCTCCACTGTTACTTGTTGTGTCTTTGAAAATCCTTTCAATCGCCATCCAATGAACTTGTGAATGGTTTCCCCATTCACCGATTGAGCAGCAACGCCTTGGTATAACACGGTTCCAACCGCACCAGAGCTTCTCCACGACAATGCTAATGCTTGGAGCGCCCTAATTACTTGGCTCTTGCCTGCACCAGGCTTGCCCCCAGAAATGAAACGCTCGGTTCCGTTCGCACCGCAGTATCGTCAAGAGACAACGATTCCGACAGTCTTCTACTCACAGTAACAAACATTTTGTGCTGTTTTTCGTTCAATTTGAAATGCGTCGAAACAGTGCGTAAAGTAGCATTCTGCTGTAACCCTTCACTGATTGTATCGTTTGTTCGTTCCCATTGCTCTGGCTCATCGAGTGCATTAGCGATTTCAATGCGTGTTGGTACTTCTGGTGGCGCTACTACAGTGGCCATATTACTGTTTGAAGTTGTATCGTCACGGTCATGTCCTGCATTCCGCTCTTTCTCCAGTATAACATTGTCAATTTCGTTCATATCCAAACTACACTGGACTCGCTCCTTGCACAAGATAGCAGAGGACACATGCCTCGTGGTTTCTATTCCCCTCGGAAGTTCTTTCACATACTCAGCACTTGGAGTATCAAATTCGGCATTGTTCAACATATTGGATGGATCACATTCATTGTCGCTTTCGTCATTTACATCGCAATGTTCATCAACATCCATTGATCCCACCATCTCGCACTGCGCATTATGAAGGACATCATCATCACCTTTACTATCCGAAATATCTCCCCTGACACGTAATAGTCCTCACTGAAACCAGCGTAAGTATGAGCAGCATCCGAGGCAGGGGTACTCCTCCACGTTTCAAAAAGACTTATCACGCTTTTGTCAGACCCTCCAAAGTTGGTCGGCAATCGAAATGTCTTAAACAAAGCCGATAAGCGTCTGCAGTAATCTAACTTCACCTGATGGTCCGTGTCTTCTTTACGAACATCAGGCAACCTGGAGCTAAATACCGTCACGACAGCTTCGTTTGAACGACGATGAATGGAATGTGTTTCATACTGTGGATGACTTTCATCCAACAGAGATCCATTTTTGTTTCTCTCCTTCTTCCAGTTTCGTTTGAACTCCATTAAAGAGACCCCGTCCATTGTTCTCGGTCTACAGCAGTAATCAGTGAGAGCATTCACTGGCTTGTACGCTCCTTCATTTATTTCCTCCAGAATCACCGACTGTTGCTCTCCATGAAAAACCACGTTCACAATTGAATCCAAATGAAGTGGAACGTCACAACGGCTTCGTTAGACCGACGGAGAAGATAATGAGTATCATACTGTGGATGCCTTTCGTCAAGTAGGTAACCGTTCTTGTTCCTCTCCTTCTGCCAGTTTCGTTTGAACTCCATTCAAGAAACACTGCCCATCGTGCTCGGTCTGCAGCAATAATCAGTGAGACATTCACAGTCTTGTATGCTCCTGTATGCATTTCTTCCAGGATCACCGATTCTTGCTCTCCATGAAATATCACGTTCACAATTGAATCCAAACGAAGCGGAACAAATTCATGCGATGCCTAAAACGGTGATTCACGCAGTAAGTATAGTGCTGCCAATGGAGCTGCTACTTCGTGGTCATTCCATAACGTGCAGCGCATAGATTGAATGCGTTTACGCCCAGCACTTATTGCATCTGCAAGATCCTGAGAATTTGCGTTTGCCTTATCATACGAATGTAGATGTAGAGCGGCTGGATTTTCAATATCGTTCTGAGGCTTCGCACAGTACTTCATCATGTAAAACAATTTGTGTGGTCCTAAAAAGCACAATGAAATAAATGAGCGGCTCGATAAATAACTTTCCGATACCATGAATTCCGTAATTTTTCCAGCGCCCAAAAATTTCACGTCATGATTACACTTCAACGTGTTGCTGATCACCGGGACGTAAGCATTAATATACTCGTTCCCAACTTTGCGATGCTGTTCTATACAATCCGTCGATGTCGATGTCCACTTGGTCTCACTACATATTTTTTGGAAAGAACATTCGACACACTTTACCAATTGGTGTACGCTTTGTGCGCTTAAAACACGAGCGCGAGAAATACCAATGATGACTTTGAAACAAAAGTAACGAGTGTGTACTCATCGCAGTTCTAACTTCGACTGATCAGCAGCAATTGGGAAAGGTTTTGAACTTGCCATACGAATAAACAATGCAGCATCAGACAACACAGATGATGAATCCATCCAATTTTCACTTTCACGATCCAGGTTCGCCAAAATTATTTCGTTCCCTCCAAACATGCTTCCACGGGCACCACACCGCGCCGTAGACAATGGTTTATCTCTTTTTCGCGTGTTCTCATAAGCTCGTATGTCAAAATTGACAGGTTCCAGAGCATTAACGCCACATTTCGGACACTTTCCATGAGATCGCAACGGCACGTCCGTTGTTATAATAGACTCCACATACTCTACTAGTCTACGTTTGAACGCCGCCGACCCACACATTTGATAATACTTACCAATAGTCGATGGAAAACACTCAGCCCATACCACCAGGTGACAATGTAGATCACCCGTGGACGACTGAGATTCTGTAGATCCATAAAATGCCGTGACTCGACCTAAAATCCCGTAGCCTGGTTTCGGTGCATTTGCTATTTGATCCCAATTCAAAAGGGTGCTGATCTAGATATTTATCACGTGGTCAAAGTATCTACAATAACCATCATCATCGCGAATAACCTCAGATCAGCGTATTATAGTGGTCAAGATTCTAATCAGTAATCGCTACCGCACTTTGCACAGGAAACGGGTTTTGCAGTAGCGATCATCCCAAGTCTATTGTACTAGCGAGATGAAACGATACACCAACATTTTCTTTTCGCGATAACTCTACGAATTTTAATGCTACAGAGCTCTGACGACCACGGAAACAAAGAGCAACTCACGTAGATTGCATTGACGGTGGCCCGAGGAGCAATCAATGGAGTTATCCTTTCGTCGAAAGCGCACCAACCGGTGCGGGAAACATGAGATATTATGGTAGTAAGGAAGGCAAATTGACGGAAGACGATCTGACAGTTGGACGCGACCGCCGGTGTTGGCAGCCGAAGGATGGAGTTGGATCCGACGGGAGAGTGACGCCATCAGGGCCAGGGCTGTTACATGACTACGACCCTGGGTCAGGAAGATGTCTGAGGTGGACGGATCCCAAGCTAGGCTTGGATCCGATGAGATGGCTACGGATCCTAGATGGGTACGGATCCTAGATGGGTACGGATCCAACTTTGACGAAGACGGATCCAAGCAACAGGCGCCGTACACGTGTTGACCCAAATGTTGAAGGCCAGGGGAAGTGATGGGAGGCTGCGAGTCAGTCGTAGAAGAGTCAGTTGGGATGGGATGATAGGATTCAGGATAGGTACAGCCTAAACGTAAATCAGAACCGAATTGGCACCGTAAACTCAAGTGTCTTCTTTGTATCGGGATTTGTGTTGGCCCATTCAATTTACGAGATATCTACACCTGCTTAAGAGACTAAGTTGATCCAGATTCGCTTGGCTGGCAACTGTCCTTCGGTCCTCGCCCCCTCAAAGATCCCGCTATAGGAAGCGGTCAACAACGAAAAGGAACAAGGACCCCCAACAAAGCATCTACTCCGGATCCAGTTGGATCCACAAGATCTACGGTCAAGACCCCAAGATCTACGTACCTGGAGCTGTGTGAAGGAACCCCCACGCAGATCCGACCTCCCAAGTCCCCGCCAAGGACGTTCAAGGTCTCACATCACTGCGTCTCTTACGCCATCAAGAGAGCGAATCCGCCCGCCGACGGGGACACAAGGTGAACTAAGTCAGCGAACCCTACACGGTCATTGGAGCGCCCCCTCCGTTAGTCGACGTCTGGACGAAGTGTGTCGAGTCTGGATCTGACGAGAAATTCTCGGATCCACTCCACCACAAAACTGTCTTCCGCGAGAAAATCCAGACCCGCTGGACCAACGTTCACACGAACTCAATGGGTATCGCGATCTTGCTCGACCCAGCCATGGATCTTGACGACGAAGATGTCGACAAAAAAGTTTGCGAAATGGCAGAGCGATGCGGTATATTAACGCCGACCGCAGGAATTGCCAGGTTGCCTGCAGAGATTCTCGCGTTCAAGAGTGCTAAGAGGCAAGGTGGAGAAACTCTGCGGCAAATGTATTCAGAGTCCAGTCCACGCGATTACTGGACCGCGAAGAGCGAGAACAAGTTTCCCCTTCTCAAGAAGATAGCTGAGATTGTGTTCGCTATTCCTACTTCGTCAGCAGCGAGCGAGAGGGCCTGGAGCATTTTCGATCACATACACACGAAGAGGAGGAACCGACTCTCGATTGAAAAGGTCGATATGCTGGCGTATATCTACATTAACCATGGCACGATCGAGGGCGATGAAATCGATCTTGCACGTCATCAGTCGTGCCCAAAGAGCTTAGACGTTGATCATTAATCTTGAATAAATTGATGGTTTCATGTCGTGCAAGCACTTGTCGAACCGTTAATCATAGTCCTTGGGATTGTTGTACATACGCTCGCTGATGCACACGTAGAGCTGGTTCCGGAAAGGACTACAATGCGGAACTGTTCGTCCAGGAAGTCCGGCATGGCGTCGCACAGCGGCAGCGCCTCGCCGTGCGACATCGGCATGCCTCCTACGCCGTTGCCACTCGACACGAATGCGCACGTACGTACGAACCGGGTGTGCTGCTACATCAGCAGCAGGATGTTCGTCTTCCACGTTGTCGAGGCCAAGTACTCGCTCGCCAAGTCGATCGGCGACTTGTTCTGCGCGAACACGCGACTTACGCCCACCCTCTCGTGAAAGTCCAGCGCCGCCACGATCGTCAAAACGTTGGCTTCATCCCGCGTGTCTTGGTTCGCAAACTCTTCCGCGAAGCCTTGCCCGTATGTCAGCGACGTCACCACGGGACTCAAGTGCTCTGCTACACTTTGCACACGCGCAAGAAAGAACAGAACTTGATGCTAAGCAGAACGTGTACGCTGCGCTCACGTTCTGGTACGAGCACGACTTGCAGCCGAACAGCCACTTGTAAGCTGTGCCCAGGTAAAAGTTAGCGCCCAATTCGTTGAGGTTGAGCGGGTACGCTGGCGCCATCAGCTATCACGGGGATATTCCGATCATGGAGAATCAGGATGAGCATCTCTAACGGCAGCAGAAATCTGAGGTGCTGGTAATGTGGTCCAGCACTGCCAGCTGCGTGTTAGCCCACTACCAGTAGAACGAACTCGTCGTAGTCCTGCCGTCAGACGGATAGCACCATCCATTCCTTGAGTACACTTCTCGAACGACCTCCAGAACGCCGCAGATCTTTCACTAGTGACGTTCTCCGAATAGAAGGGAACGATCACCTTGACCGCGTTCCGCAACTCAGTCGGTATACCGATCATTGGATAACCACCCGTCGTTGTACCAGAGTAGGGCGTCATAGGAAGAACACCGTATCCACCTTGCTGAGCGTAGCCCGGGTATTGTTGATCTTGCGTCCCAGAACTTGCACCTTCAGCTCCACTAACGCCTGCCGAGTCTTTAGGAGCAACAACAATAATGCAGTCAGTCACCCAAAGTGATGATGCTTATCCGAGTCGCAAGGAAGACCACGTACATGTGTGGTTGAGACACGGGACTTTATTGTCGTTCTGCAAATGCGGCGACTGCTGCACGGCGTTCATTCCCGTCGTGGCGTTGGTCACGAAGATTGTGTCCTCTGCGTCAGCTCGAACAAGCGCGCGAGGTGCGACACAGCCTTGCGCAGCAACACAGCACTTCGTTGCGCATGAATCTTCGTCCGATGCGATCTTGATCCTGCATGAAGGGCTTGTGGGCGATGCCGTACGCAGTGTGGGTGAGGAAGATGGCTACATGCAGCTGTCGGGTCAAAGTGTAGTCAAGTTCTGCAGGGTGTAGTCGGGTGCGGGCGCGTCCTGCGTGTGCTGCACAGTTGTGTGGCTGCTTTTGCGTTCCTGCGCAATGTCCAAAAGTGGTCTAAAAGTCTATCCCTCCAGTTGAGAATGTATGCCCTTCGACAATTTGGGACACTTTTGAATTTTGGACAGAATTTTAGACGTTTTCCCAAAGTGTTTTGAACCATTCTGAAATAGTCCAAAACCATCCGTAGATATTACTGCTTGTAGAATATCCACCGTAATGAGAGTAATACTTGTGTTGATCGACTGCGAGTTCTGCATGCAGGACGAAATAAAGAGCGCATTGAAGATTTCAACGTTGATAATCACCACTTGTGGCTTAGTGTCGTCTTGTCCTGCGAGAATACGACTCAATATATTTTTTCTGCAGCATCTTAAAAGCTGGTACCAACAGAGCGAACATGGGCTGGTAAGTCGGCGACATATTCGTGAAAATCGTGTTGAAAATCACGTAAATCAGGAGAATCGACACTTGAGCTCCGCTTATAGTCGCAAACTTCACCACATCTTTCACCGCCTCTGGATTTGCACGCATATGTGCTCCGCGTACTCTAAGCAAAAAGAATGTCGTGGAACCAAGCCATGGACCCGACATAAACATAGAAACAAACGGTAAAGGCCAGCAGATAAATACTGATAAGCCCAACGCTAGTGCGTTAGAACATAATGCTGCAGGGAGCGAGATAAAGAGACTAGCTAAAGGTGTTAGGTTGAGGTTCGGACTGTACAATCGAATTTGCTCGACAGCACAATGTGTGTAGATAAAGCACGTCATTATGGCTCGAACCCACGAAATTCCACTGTGTGAAAACCCCTTCTCCGGATCTTCGAGAGGCATCGCATCGATCAATGCCACCATGATAAGGCAGGGTAATGGTGTAAGAGGTAATACCGTCAATGCTCGCCAGAAACAGGTAGACTGACATATTCGTTTATAGCCGTAAAGCGCTCGACTGAGTAGTGACCATGGAGTTCCACTTGAACTGATTCCCACTTGTGAATAAAGCGCTGTACTGACCTCTGCATACCCTCGTTAATGGTCGAAGCTGCCATGATTGACGTTGGCCTGCTGAACAGGAAGTACAAATTCTATTATGGGGCCAAAGTGCCGAGTATATGTTGTATAGTTTGACTTCACCATTTGTCCTAAAACTGTATTGGAGATCATCATTTTACGTTATTGTGCAACACTTCCATCAAGCATACCAATAAGCTTGATAAAAGCAGCTAATATTGCACCGACTTCGATGGTCAGTTCCAACTTTGACGCCATTTAGGCCTCCCACGCGCCCAGAATCACCTTACGTTTGTCCTCCAGTTCCTGACTCTTGCGGACCAGTGTCTCGACTGAAATTCCGGGGAAATTGGTCTCCAGCAGTGCCTTGAGTTGCGGCAGTTCCTCCTTCGGCGGGGCGTATGTGCCGCTGTCGTTGTCGATGAACAACTTAAAGCCACCCGAAGGTTCCTGTTCAATGTGGAACTCTCCTGCGTATTTGACAGTGAACTGTGCTCCAGAGTGCAACATGTGCTTGGACAGAATGTCCTTAAAGAAAGCAGCACCAGTCTCTGAAAAGTACAATCCCGTCTCGATGATAGCGTACGTGAACAGTACCGGTTTCTCCTGGCGTTTACCGTCATGAAGCAGTTTGAAGAAATCTCCGGGGCCATAAATTCCCCGTAGATCGTGTCCGAATCCTGTTTATAAATCACAGCATGCTCAGTGGCAATGACCTTACGTAGCACAGGCGACTCCGGGTGATCAGGTGAAAAGATCTTGATCACAGGCTTGTGGTTGTGATTCCACTTATTGTCCTGTTCCAAAAAGGCCGGAATGTTGTGCACTTGCACGTGGTAAGCAAAGGATTCGCGTTTGTCCTCGTCCGTTACGGTATCCGTAATGAGACCGTTAATGAAGCTCGAGTGCACTGAGTAGTGCACAGGGCCAACTTGTTCCAGTTTACCGTCCCCGATGACAGGAGTTGGGTGAGATTTCACTTTGACCACAATCGTGTGAAGTGGCGAATTCGAGAATGAGTTGGATCGGCCGGCTGGCTGAAGCGCATCAAATGGGAACGCTGACGTAATTCGAGTACACCGGCATGGATATTGCTCTGTTGCCACTGCAGTACGTGTACTTTGCTGAGAGATGAAGCTGAGACCCTTGGCTACCTGCACAGGTCGCTAGTGGACTCCACTACTATTATAAGCTTGACGTGTCCCCTCCGCTGCCCAAGTATCACTTGTGCACCTTACAGCTGGAGCTCGGCGCAGCCAGCGCACGAGCTGTAGGGCGCAATCTGCAGCTGAGTCGTGATGAGCGACGATCTTGTGTGCAGTATAAGATATCACGACGTTCTTCTTCTTGAAAGTTGAGTGCTTTTTGCCAAACGTTTTGGCTCTAAAATGGCAACCGGGCTCCACACCACACCATACTATGGTGACCATAGTCGACTGCACGGCTAAATTCGGATTGGTGGACCCTAAAAGACCCTAGGATGAACGTTCATCCGGGTCGTAATATATATATCACAGGTTTTACAGTACCATGTTTGTCCTATCGTGTAGGACAAATCTAAGGAGGAGCCAGAAGGAGCAGGCCTCCGAAATAATAAGGCTCTCCCTACGTTCACCAAGATTTTGCGCATAGAGCGGACAACAAAGTCTCGGTAGAGGTGGAGGGGGTACCGGTTCCGATGTGGTATTAAGAAATATACCCCGAGCTGCGCCGGTATCAGACGTCTCGTTGTTACCGCAGTCATCAGCCGTTGGCCACCTATCTGGAATTGACTGGAACGGAATGGCGGACCGAAAAGATGTGTCTTCACGTTTTAAGAACATAATTTGTCGACAGGGAAGCAGGAGGGTCTGACTGAAAATGCAGCTGCAGTAATTTGACTCCAAGTTCACCTGAAACTAAGGGACAAAACTAAGTTAGAAGCATCTTCCACAACATCTTATAAGGATGACTTACCGCGCATTGACTAGGCAATACCTTGCTCGTCAACGTAAAGCATGAGGGTGAAATGTTGTTCGGTCCGACAGTGTAATCAGCTTCATTGCTGACTGTATATTGGCTTCCACCAGATCACATGCGTGATGCGTTGCAATCTTCGCCAAAATTTGCATCTCCTCATCGTACTGCCTGTGGTGTCGGATACCAACACGTTTCGACTTCAAGCGATACTTGTCCTCAGTAATTAGTTGCAGAAAAAGCAGATGGTCAATACACTCGTCCATGGGCATGTGTCTATCGAGAATTTCATTGGTAGCTCCCCAGCTAGCTTCTAACCGATTGTTAGTCTTGTTATCCAAGTGAGGGGTGTTCCCGCGCAATAATTTACACCATAATTCTTTGCAGTTCAAACAGTTGGCCTCCTCATATTCATAACATTCTGGTTTACCCTTGCACAACACCCGTAGAGCTTGTAAGAAGCGCTCAAATTCTCTTTCGTCAGCAGTCCGCACCATCATGGTGATCAAATTCTTGGCATGCGCCTTCTCCAATGCCATGAAACCAATCGCTTGCTTGCTAATCTCTCGCTTGACATTGTCAATGACGTGGAAATGACATAGAATCATTGAAGCATCAGGTAATGCTTCGGCAATCACACCAATCTTGGTAAAATCTTTGTCAATGATCACCACTTTCACTTCGGCCCACGCTGCGTTGTTCCGTTTAAACGCCCTGAAAGCACTCTTCATGTTGACGTTGGTCTCTCCGTCGATCAAAGTGTGCTGAACGAAAGATCCACTGCCAAACTTGTCTGTTATCATAAAACGAAACAAACGATACCTTCGGGCACCAAAGATATTGAGGTGACGGTCAATAATTGGTGAATAGGCAACCAAATTTGAATATCTTGGTGAACAAGTCACCAATCTATCAACTGCATAAGATCAGTAAACTCACCGTACCTGTTGATGTTCGTGTCATGCGTGGCATCTACACAGCGCGCCTCAGGTAACTTACATGCGATGCAGCTCGTCAAATTCCGTTACTGGATCGCGGAATATGCTTACAGCATTCCCGGAACTTCTCCTAAATCTTGAAGTAATTGTGAGACGCGGACATCAACGACGGTCGAAGTGTACGTATCGTGCCGCATCTATGCGATCATATTTTCAACGTCTTTCGGCTGCATAGGTTTTCCTGACGCTTCCTTTAAATAGCGCAAAAAAAAATTGCGTTTGGCGCCACCTAAGAAATACAAATGAATATATAATTGTCAGTACAAAACCGTCGATGTAACACGTAGAGTGTCAACGTACCTTGCCATAGCGTCTTAGCGACTTTCTCGATATCCTTAGATTCAATCTTCCGCTTCTCGGCGTACGTGGAGTACTCGGCGGACTCAACGCTGCGACTGTGGGTTGAGCAGTGCTTGCTACTCGAACAGTGTAAGAGAACCATCTTCATCTGTAGACAGCACAGCATTCAATCTGGCCTTGCATCCAATTGATCTAACTGTGTGATCAGTCAGGGTTCCCTTTCCACGAGGATTGAATTGCCAGCCATGAGTGCAGATGGAGGTCTTCGAGTAGAACACCAGTTTCTCGTCAAACAAAACTGACTTCTGTCCTGAGAGAGCAGCTTGTTCGGTTCGCTCTCGATTTTGGCCGCGGATGGAGTTGCTCGTCCGCAACTTGCCAATCTGGTGAGTCTTCTTTCGGTCCTGTAAGAATGCAATATCATTTAGAATAGCAGATAAATAAAAATCTGCGTTAAAAAATATCGTACCGTTCAAACGCAGTCTCTAGATCCGCCCACGATGAAAAGGCCCGACGAAAGTAGGAAAGGTGATCTCAAGCGTATTTCTCGCATCAGTCAACGCGCTTTCTTGGCTATCAGCTCTTGGTTCTTGATGGGCCAACGCTTCATTAACAGCACACTTGCCGGTAGCCATGCTTGGTTCGGAATCAACTCCTCGGAAGGACGAGCAGTCGGACTTGTAGTCGTGACGCTGCCAAGCACGATGAGGCTGTGACGAATATACGGAAGTAGAGAGAGAGTGTGACGTCTGCGACAGCAGCAACGCGCACGCGGCGGGGGGGGGCTGAAGCGCGAATGAAAGGCGATGCCGCTCGCAATTTTGAAGAATACACACACAGTCGGTAAACTGTTTCACCTCGTTTCTGCTTGAAGAACAGAAGACCGTTATGCTTCACGAACTTCTCTTTCTCGGTCCCCTCGGACGTGAAACCACGCTGGAACTCTCCTTTCGTCTCGTTTGTCAAATGTGGCCTCACATCATGCTAGTCGACGCTGTTGACTTGCTCTTGCGGTACACCACTCGGATGGCTCGCCTCCCGTAAGTCGACATCGTCGAGTAACACTTCTTCCATAGGCTTCGGCCTGTTCCACGAGGTCGTTGCTTTCTCACGCTCCCTCAACGGACGAGCGAGCTCAGCAAAATCAAAGATGAATCCACGATATTACCCTGCCAAACCCAAGAAACTCAACAACTCCTTCCTGTTCGGTGGAGTTGGATACTTGGCGATCGCTTCCGTTTCCGTGGTTCAACGGTTACTCCTGTCTGAGACACCATGTGTCCTAGGAATGCCACTTCTGACTGGCCGAAAGCACACTTCGACAAGTGAGCATTCAACTGATCGCGTCGCACTTGACAGACTGCACAAAGATGCTCCACATGCTCTTCCATACTTTTTGAGAAGACGCATATGTCGTCGAGATAAACGACAGCAAATTCAAACTTGTCGAACAGCGCATACATCAGACGTGACCAAGTTCCTGGTATGCCAGCCACACCCATTGGTGTCACACGCCACTGATACGTCTCTTTGTGCGTTTGAAACGCTGTGTACGGTCGACTGGACTTTACCATCCTCATCTGATGATATCCTTGTGCTAGGTCGATCAACGTGTATATGACACAACCTACCATCTTATTGAACAGCTCTTCGATTGGAGGCAAACCAATCTTGGCGATAATAGTCACACTGTTGAGATAGCGATAGTAACGTAATGGAATCTGCGTATTTCCACTACGTAATCACTCTGCCCTCTAAGTTATATTCCAGTAACCGGTTCCTTCTTCGGGATTGCGAAGATATTCGAGACGCATGGCGAGTTCGATACTTCGATCCAACCCTTCTGCAACTTATCCTTACGAATTCCTCAAAAAGCAGCTTGTTCCATTTTGAACATCCGGAACGGAGCTCGAGTACTTGGTTGCGCCCCCTTCTTCAGCGTTCCCTCAAAGTTGACTTCATGCGTTGGAGGCAATCCATCCGGTAATTGGTCAGAAAATACATCCTTGAAACAACCTTTCGAATCGGCTCTGGAATTGAATCCAGATCGGGTACGACTTGTAGCTTAACCCGGACCACCTGTTCATACTCGCCAGCATTCAATGTATTCTTGAACGTAGGTCCATCAACGTCTGTGAACTGCATACGTTCTGGTATTACAACCTCTTCAGTCTGCCAGTTCGCTTGCGGATTGTAGTCTTGACACCACGGCTTCCCAAAAATGTCGCCATGCGACTCTGGTAACTTCCATTTCACGAACTCCATCGCTGGAAAGAAGTACCCATCCATGCTCACCGGCGCTTCAACATGTTTGAGAACCGTCGCCGGAGTCAAGGTCCCATCGAAACGCTAAGCTTGTAATCGTCGGGACAACAGCACGTTACTCGTCATTCCCGGTTTGATCATGTTCGCGCTTGCACCCGTGTCCAACAAAATTCAGACATCTTTGCCATTGATGCGACCCTTCTTGATGAAAAAACGCTCTTACGTTCGGACTTCGCTGCGTTGACCGTCATGATCTCGTCTGTTGGTCACGGTCCTTGCGAAACCAACTCCTCTTCTGAGCGCATCGCATGCAACTCAGGCTTCTCCACTGGCAGCGATTCGCACACACCAGGCTCTTTTTCCGAATGCATCGCACGCAATTCCGGTTCATCAACTGACTGTAGTCCACACGAGTCAGTCTCTTCCGACGTCACCGTCGTTGCAGTGAAAGTCATTTCTACCTCTTTCCGGGCGCTTTCCACAAATCTCAGTAGCTCATCCGACTGTTCTTAGATGTCAGCTACACGCATCGGCACGCGATCCATGACGGCAGTATCCACTTTGTCATCCTCCTCGAGAACCATGTTTATTCTCAGGTTTTCGCGCCTATGACCCTCGCCCGAGTTCTGGAATATCGGCGCGTTACGTCTTGCCTTAGGAGTCTGCTGCGGCTGTACAGGACATTGCATGGCCCGATGAGGAGCGCTCCCGCGCCTGAAACAAAAATTTTGGCGCATACACTCGTCCCTTGATGGCACCCTTACGTTGTCGATCTCCATTGGCGCTGGTCCATCATTATCGCTTCTCGACCACCTGTTGTCGTACGACCGATACCTTGGTCTCTCGCGAGCGCTATCCGGGCGTCCTTGATGCGAGTGAGACCGATCATAGTCGTGCGCTACCGTAATAGCGTCTGTCAGCGTTGCACTCCTGCGATACTGCACTTCTTCACGAATACTCGACGGTAGACCACGTAGGAAGTACATGATCTTGTCCAGTTCGTTCATCTCCTTGACTTGGGTAATCAAATGCCTGAACTTGCTGATATAACCAGGCAAGTCTTTGCCGTGACGCTGCTTCAAGTCATTCATCTGGTCGCGTAGACGTTCTTGCAGATCTGGAGGCACAAACTCCTCCTCCAGCTTCTCAAAGAAGTCTTCGACACTCATCACATCGTCCTTCTTGACGATGTACCGCTGCACTGCGCCATCTTCAGCGACCACCATGCCAAGCGAAAGTGACACTACGTTGGAACAGTCCCCAAGTGGCGATCGCCAAGTTAAACGTCGGCGAGTGACTAACCAAGAACACCTTCTTGAGATGCTAGAGTAGGATCGGAAGGATGAGTCAGAAGAGCGCCCGCTTGAGCGAAAACAGCGTGAACGTGAAGTGCGTGAGCGAGACCGAGATTCGGCTGAAGCGAGCAAGGGTGACGACGACGTAGTTCGCTCGTCTGTCGCAGTGGCGGCTGCAACGGCTGCGTTGAAGGACAGCCGTGCCAGCGGCGAGCAAATCACCAAAGCCCAGTGCTGGCTCGACAAGATGATCTCACGATGGACACAAGCGATGGAAGAACTCTGATTTTTGACAGCAGTAGGAAGAATATTCTCCGTGTAGGCTCGAGCATCGTTGATCCCCCCCCCCCCGGATGCGTAGCCTCGATGAAATTAAATCGGCTGAAGGCATCGCAGCAAACTTGTACGTTGATGCCATGATGTATGTAAAATGGCCGCTTAAGTAAGTGCGAGCACCCACGCTTCCAGCATCCTTCTCCGACGGAGCCTTGATGTGGCAAAGCCAACCGTCCAAAGCAGCCACGCATCCCTCAAACACCCAACCCGCACGTCTAGTCTAGAATTCCAGCGCGGCAGCACCCCGAGCTGTAGACGACGAGGGGTATGCTCAAACCGGGGGGCTGCCGCGATGGCGTTCATGGCGGATATGGTTATCTTGTAGGCGTATGAGTGGCTCGGGCCAATGAAGCGGCGAATATCGTCGACACTACTCCCTGCCAGGTATCAGATCGCCAGATGAACCTTTTTTTTTTAAAGGAGTTCCAAAATGTTTGGATGGCCATGGGCACATGCAATTTGCACTGCATTTTCTCCCTCTCCATTCGCCCAGTCCAGCCGAGCGCCGCGTTTTATTAGAAATTGTACACAAATGGAGCATCCTACGCAGCAGCAACATGCAGAAGTCGGCCCCTTAGCTACATGCCACACAAGAAAGTCAGCTTATTGCCCGGTACTCATCTTACACCCGCGCACCTCGACTCCGCTCGCCTCGGAAAGTTGTCTGTGAACTTAAATGTAAATATATCGAGCACATCTGAAAATTCGGGTTGGACTGCCATCTGCCATGACCAACGTTTTATCCTGCAATAGTGTCAACCCAACAGGTCACGATAAAGTCTGCCCAAAAGCTTGTCGCGGTACCATTTACGGATTGAAGCTCCATCGACGTCTAGCCCAAGATCACGGAAATGCTTTTCAGCGCGAGTTGGAACGCCATTGGCCTCGTCGTCAATCCAGGAAATCACTTCCTGCTTGCGCCAGATTGGAATTGAGTTGCGTCGTTGAGTCATCGTTAAGAAATGAAGTGAATCGATGCTTGGAGAGGTCCGTTTGGAGACGAATGGCTGTGATGTAGCGCAAAACGGTTGGCTAGGACAAGTTGTTCTTCATGTGTACCACATAGTTTAAATTGGTCTTATGTTCGGGTAGCGCTTCTAAATTGAGATCGCTCGCTAAAATGCCTAAAGGGTTAGAAGCGCACCATGGCAGTGCAAGAGGAAGATCCGTTCGTCGCTCAGATCCACGCTCTTGCTCTGACCAAGAGCGACGAGGAGGTGCGTACTCTCCTCAACCAGCACCGTTCCAAGCCGCTTCGCACAGCGTGCACTAAGCTACGCCTTGGAGCACAAAGACGTAGCTCCACTCATGACAACAAGATCGGCTACATCAATTTTCTCTGCGAGTATTACAAGGCCAAGTGTGACGGGGTGGGCCAAGGATCTACCCCTCCGAGTCAACAGGTAGTCGGGCAACGCAGCATTGCCGACGCCGTTTGCTGAACGTGGTTTTCTCCGATGAGTTTGGGAACCGAATGCGCGAGGCGGACAAGACTCCTGATCGCCAAGCGTTGGATATAGGTGCTGTACATTTGGGAGCACCCTATTGGGTTGACATCACCAAGGCCTACAATCAAGACAAGCAGAACTACAACGGCTTCGCTTCTGTGGGTGAATTGTCTGTGTTGATCCTGCGCTGTCAGTTCCTCACACTACTGCTAAGCTCAAGACACTGTGGGAGGAGACTGTGAAGCGCTATAATGGAGCACTGTGCAGGTCGAAGAAATCGGTTTCACATAGGCCGTTTTGGGATTATTGCGATGGGCACATCGACGCTCTGTACAGGGAGAAGTGACTTTAGATTCGCACGGACCGCCGTGACAGTGTTATGGGGTTCGTACCTGAACCTTCTCACCCCGCCAATATAGCCCAAATGCGTCCTCTCAACTTACTATCCTTCCAGTGTATGTCCTTTGCAAAAAAGGTATATGCCAGGTGCTCCACCTTCTCCCAGTATAAATGGAACAATTCCTTGAGCGTCCCCCCCGTAGCTGGGTAACTTTATCCCATCTAGCTTAAGTTCGGACAGCTGCCGTGACTTACGCAGCTCGTCGATAAGTTCGGTTTGCTTTGAAATGGCCGCCAGCCTACTATGCATCAGGGTCGGTCTCTTATGTCTGCGTCCGGCGGAGGCCGGGTGTACACGAGTCGTGTTCGCGACAGATCGTCGTTCAGCCATCTTGCTTCACCCGGGGAGGGCGACATCCAGCGCCACGTTAGGTGGTCCACATTTTGACGCCTTCACAAACACTCACACAAAATTTGAAAACGAAAAACGCAAGCAGCATGGAGGACAAGTGGAGCTGGTGGCGTCGTCACCGCAGGATGTCAAACGCGGCGATCATGCTCTGCCTCGATCCCTACAAGCAGCACGTCCGCCCCCGCCTTAGTTGGAACGTCGAGGTCGAGCGGCTACTGCTTGATGGCGAGTTTGAGCGCGTGAATCGCATGAAACCTGCATCGTCCAAGCGTCTGTGTGGCGAAATCGCACCGGAATTGAGCCGCCCTGATCGCGCATGGATGAATCGCTAGGCTACAAAGATGGAATTCATCTACGACCCAAAACCGTTTATATAGGGTCGAGTGGTCCCAAAATAAGCTATCTTCGGGACTGTCGGTGGCACCCACCAACCTTAGATAAGTGATATATGTAGACCCTAACTTTTTTCATCGTTATACTTCGTCGACTTTTCAACTGTATATGCTAATATTGTTCGGGTTCTACATCACTCCTTGTTGTTACCTTGTCTGAAAAATTCAACTATGCCCTTCCCAGGGTCGTACACCCGAAGTGATGACGAATACTCAATGGCGCTGGTGGCAGCGCAGCGCAGCGGCGGTCCTGTCAGAGAGAACCGCAGAAGGATGGAGCGCTCGACGGCCACGTTATAAGACAGGGGCTGCTACGAGGGCGTAACTAGTTCAACGGCGCGACGGCTACTTGGGCCGCAACAAGTTGGAGATCACGGCGGCTTCTAGGACTGTACCTAGATTGAGGGCTGTCGGGTACGTTGCAGGACACGGTTGGTTTCAGGTACGCCGCGAGATTTGGTGCACGATGGCATCCAGGGTCGGCTCAATTTGGAGTGGACGGCGGCTTCCAAAGGCCGCGAAGTTAGTATGCACAGCGGCTTCGAAGGATGCCGTAACGTTAGTATGCGGCTTCTGGGCCACAGTCAGTCGGAGGACAATGCGGCTTCCATGGACGCCGCGAAGTTGAAGTACACGAGTCGCACCAAGTTGCAGGCCTCGGTGAATTCCAGGGCCGCCGCAAGTTGGAGGATACGTCCGCCGTGCAAGTTGAAGGGCACATTTCCTGCGAAGTTGCAGGCCAAGGAGACTTTCAGGGCCGCCGCAAGTTGGAGGATACGTCCGCCGTGCAAGTTGAAGGGCACATTTCCTGCGAAGTTGCAGGCCAAGGAGACTTTCAGGGACGCCGCATCTTGTGGATCACGGAAGTTCCAGGCCACCGCAAAGTTGATGGACACACGAATGTTATCGCCGTCGCGAATTGGATGAGCCCAAAACGTTGGAGTGAAGAACTGGTGACGTCGTGTCAAGCTCCATGAGGTCAAGGAAGTGGCCACTGCTGAGGAGATCGACAGCGACAGGTGTACTGGTTCTAGAGTAAAAGTACAAACAGCAGCTCAGGGTTCTGTGCTTAAGAAGCACCAGAGGGACCGCGGAGCATTTTCGCCCGGAGACCGAGGAGGAGCACCAGCGTTTCAAAGCTTGGCTTGAGGCAGGCAGCCGAACGTCGTCAAAAGCGTTATTCCGCCGTGTTGTACCATTGGTTCTTCCAAGGCACCGAAGCTAGTGGTTTTACACATCAGATTGGTGCGACTTTGTTTCCTGTGAAGGCTATCAGGAAAAGACGACACACCTTGCCGAGACGATGAACCCGGAGTACCATCTCTCGGTTTGCTTGAATGTGTTTGGATTGATACGCCGGGCCACGAGTCGTTTTACGAACCTACGTACTCGTGGTTCAATATCGCCATCATAGCGGTTCATATCATGGACGGTCTACTCGGGAGTCGCTCCGTCTGCTGCTTCGTGGTGGCGTTTTTTTAATGTAACGAGATCGATCGGTGTAAAGGGTGGGAGACGATGTCCGACATGCCCATCCTGGATGCCCCGAAGTATTAGAACGAGTATGCAATTCGCTAGTTTGGGGACAGCTCGCAGTGGTATCTCGGGTGAAGATGTTTCAACGGCGGATGCAGTCCCGATGGTCCTCGAGAACCCGATCACGACGCCAGTTGCAGCAAGAACATCAAGGAGGGAGCCTCTGGATACTGTATTTGAACCGGAAAGGAAGTACAGGCCATGCGTATCAACTGCTCCTTCATAACAGAAGAAACAAGATACTGTGGTCAGGCTGCGGACCTTGCTCGTGTTGTGCCTCACGATCGACGCATTGATCGCCGCCCAGCAACAAGAAGAGAAAATTCAGATGAGATCTAATCAAAAGCCATAACCAGGAAGGATGATCGCAGCGCAATGAAGTATCTTATGCCCAAAACTGCAGTGTCTGAGCGGCAATATATGCATTGGTTGGTAGGCGTATTGCTAGTGCACCGTGCTTTGGTGGTTGATAATATTCTGGACAGCCAACAAGAGCGAAGGAACCAGCGTGGTGTAAAGTTCAAGGTAGCGCTCGCGACACTGCAGTTTTCTCTTTCTGCACAGTGGTTCACCAATTTGCTGCAAAGTGCCCATCCCACTCTAACCTACTGGTGAAGATCCAGGCTACTGTCAATGTCACTTCGCGGCTTCTGATTGCTGTAGCAGTGAAGACGGTATTGTCCACGAGCGTCAAGACCAACTTGCTGTCAGCGATTGTTCTGTTTAATTTACTGACATACTCACGCCATTTGTTCCGTACGTGCAGCTCGAAATCAACACAACTCGCTGAAAGCTATCCTCAAGGACAAGGGATCTCTGGACAACTACATGTAAGCCAACTCTTCCGAATATATCTTGGCCAGCGCTTTCTTGTTCACCTTACCCATTGCGTTCTTAGGAATCTCTTAAACGAAGAAGTACTTGAGTGGCACTCGGTAGGTCGCGAGATGCTCCTTCGAGAACTCCACCAGAGGCGGGGAGAACGGCTCCGGTCCAACCTTGTCACCCTTGACGTCCGACCGAATCGCAGCTGCCACGAGCTGCCCACATGTTTCGTCAGGCAGGCTGAATACAGTGCACTTAAGTACTTGTTAGTGGCTCAACAGCCCGCGTTCGACGTCCAGAGCCGACACCTTGTACCCGGCTGTTTTGAGAATATCAGCGCTCGCTCGTCCAGGATCCGGAGGCTCTTTAGCTCGTTGCTGTACTGAACGATGTCGCCCGTCTTGAACCAACTGTCGTAGTCAAATTCCTTGGTCGTGGTCCCGGGCTTTCTCCAGTACTCACGGTAGACCGACGGTCCCTTGACACGCAGCTCGCCGTCCTTTTTCTCGCTGAGTGGCAGATGAGTTTCCGTGTCGTGGTCCACCACGCGCACTGTGACACTTGGAAAAGTGTTTCCCACGTATCCTAAGTGGCTGTACCCTACTCAGTGAAAAGGCAGCTACCGATATTTTCTATGATGATGAAAGCGATGGTTTTGGTTTGGACAAAGTTGGCGGTGAAGACGGAACACAAGTGGCAGTTTGGACTCAACTCATGTTCGAGTGGAAGCATTTTTCGGTGTAGTGGGTTCATCACAAATCTCGAAATGCCCGGTTTTAGAGAACAATTTGCTGACACGCAAAACCTATCAGGGGGGAAAGTACCTTTTCACGTTTTGACGGCCAGGTATTGGTTCCAGTGATTGCAAAAAGCTTTGACGACATGCGCCAAGAAGTTTTTTGTGCTTCAAGGGCTCGAATTGTTCCAGCTCATTTTGCGTAAACATTATTTAACTTTCTGGATGCGCTATATATTACTGTAAAGCATCGTATGCGCAGGAAACGACTGCCGGTTGTTGGAGGTGATCACGGATGCGCAGTTACTGGATGGTCTCAAGAAGAAGGACAAGAAAATCGTTGGCGTTGGTAGAAAATCTTCAAGCCGGCTTGTGGTCGAGACCCAATCATGGGTGAACGCGACCCGGTCTGCTTGGAAAAAGCTCGTGCCGACTTCATCACAAGTATGGCAGCCTACAGTCTCTTCTCCTGCATTTTCCTGGTGAAAGACCGACACAACGGCAACATCATCCTGGATACTGAACTAGTGAGCTGCTTCAGCAAGCGAACTCGAAAGAGCAATAGGAATTGTTCTGCGAGTTCAAAAGTGTGCTGAAGATAGCAAAATACTCTGTCGAGTAGCTGCCAAAAGTCTTAAAGAAGCGCAACGTGGCGATCAAAGGACCCTAGACTAACATCATGTGGGGCCGACTCTGGTACCGGTACCGGTGGTGAAGGTGCTAAGACCAAACTGTCACACTCGATCCACTAATGGAAGGCTACGTACTTTGTCACTATCCTATGAACGCTTCGATGCTTCGCCGCTACTACCTTTTATTTGGCAACACGTTCTGCTGGTACGGGGACCAGGACGCTTTTGTCAACAAGATGGACGCGCCAAGTGGAGTTCTCATGTGGCTGAAGTGCAAGTCTACAGTTTGCGAAACTGGACAAATGGAATGAAATCCATACCAGCTTACGGATATTTAGTGGCTGTATTCGTAAATACGCCCTCTGTCAATTTCAATTTCTCATTGTAAAGTAGGATTGGCCACCAAACGGACAGGTCAAACATCATTAGCTCTGGAGGCTATTTTTCAAGCGAAACAGAACGACTAAATACGTAAGGTGTAAGCATTTGCGTAGATATAAGTCAAAATGTGGCATAGCGCCGAAATAAAGATTCGTCAGGCGCCAAAGTTAAGCTAATATGACACAGTTTGGCATGTGTCACTATTAATGGTTACGAGTTCAAATACATAATTATACCTGCCACAGAATACTTATCAGTCGATACATAATACCATGCACCGAATTCCTTTCGATAAAGATTTTACAGAACTTCCATCAATACAAAAATCACGGAAATTCCGTCCATTCAGAATTCACAGAATTTCAGTCGATATAAAATTCATTTGATACAGAATTTACAGAAGTTCAGGTGATACAGAATTTACAGAATTTCCTTGAAAGTTGCTATTTGGTCGGAAAAAGCTCACTGAAAGAGACCATGAAGTACTGTGTTCTGGGAGCTCTTAGGCTGTATGATCACAACTCATCAAGCGGCATCTACGACAATGGGATCAATTCAGCATCCCACTGCAGTTCGTATCATCACGTATTACGTGTGTGTAGTTTCTAACTGGGACGGGCACGCCACGTTGAGCACGGATTTCTGCTGCAAACAACGGAACGCCAAAGCATTTACTGCAGTGCTCCCAGTCTCCAAGAGCTGAATCGTTGGGTCAACGGCGTGCAGCAAGCGTTATTACAGTTTCAGCACGATGCTAAGCGTGGCTCGAAATGTTCCTTCATACTTCAGATACGGAAGGAAACGTCGATGAGCCTCAACGTCGACCGTCGTACAGCTCAGCTGGTTGGGAAGTCCTAGCCAATATGCTGACTATCACCCGGGAAAGTTAGGCGATGTACCAATGCTTCTTTTACGATGTGACCAAATTCTTGTTGGACATCTCGATCGTCTTTATCATCGTTGAAACACAGAAGACGGTTGTCGGTGGTGGAACGTTCACTAAGCCGCTAGCCTGCATCCGATCTGTATGGGCAGCAATGGATGCTTACAGGTCTCACAAATGAGTTGATGTAGACCCACAGCTGTAATTCCCAGGTTTACTGCTGGTAAACGAGCTAAATTTTTGTAATTTTAGATTTTTGTGTATGTATAATACCCCTAATAACGCCTATAAAGCGTATCTATGTTGTGCCCAGTTCTGACAGAACTACGCTGTTTGACGTGCCCGGAGAGCTCGTCATGCAGCTGGCACAACCCTTACTATCGAGTAATGCAGTAAAGTAGAAGACCAAATTTTGGCGAGTTCATCGTGGTGCTTGACTCCAGCCAAATCGGAGAGCGTGACGTGTTCGTCTGTAGCCAACGGCAAGGCTACAGAAAAACACGTCGACAATTACCTGCGAAGCCGTCCTGCTTACGCGGACGCTCCTGGAGTAAACATGCATGTGTTAACAACCAACTTGCATTTCTATTCGTCCAAAAAATATCTTGTTGGATAGGCAACACGTTTACGGGGTCAAAGTTGCCGCGTCAACATTTGAGTTGGCGCTACCTCATTGGTTGTAAATCATGTGGATTTGCAACAATCAAGTTGCCATCCGGATTTTTGGATTAGGAGACGTCCGTTACCTTTACGTTTAGGAATAGTAGGTTTTCATTGGCTAAGAAAGATAGGATTAGTATTTGAGAATGATAGGATTTAGGATAGGACCTGGATACTTGTGCGCGTGTCCAGGACGCCAGGAATTGGTGGCTGCGTAGCGACTACGAGCTAGCAGCGCCAAACAACTGGCCGATCAATCAATCACTTTTCAACTTCCTCTCTACGACTCAAGTCTCTCCAAGCTTCGGGTCCTCGCATCGACTTGTGTGACGTAGTAGCACTTGTCGTGTCAAGCTTCGGTTCAAGGTTCAACGTCCGAGTAAGGTTTCTCGCTAGCCACATCGTGGGGATGTGAGCTTACCTGTAGCATTACTGGAGCCAGCCACATCGTGGGGAAGTTCTAGGCAACGAACGAGCAGTTTCTCGAAGGAACACTCTTTGGAGTAGTAGGTGCAACACACCGTGGGGTAGTCGAAAATACCGTCTGGGGTTCATCTCGGTGAATCTCCGCCCAAATCGGATAGCGCTTACTCTCTATTGTGGTGTTGGACTGCCATTAGAAGCCGGTTCAGTGTCAGGAGGCCTACATTGCGTCTGCTAACGCGGAGCTTTGTGGAAGTAAACTATTCTTGGTTACCCGGTAGCGATTCCTTGCCTTACCTCTCCATTACTTGGTCTATGGAGACGACGAAATAGTCAGAGCAGTAGTAAACTGAGCCAACAGGAGCACAAAAATTTGAGCGGCGCCGAAGGATCCTCTTCGGCATCGCCAGCACCCACTTCTCAGTGTATCCCTGCTGCTGATGCGACCCTCTTCTGGACGGCCAAAGACGCTGAGAAGTTTGCCAAACTTCAGTCGGACTTGCTTGCACAAGTGAAGAAGACTAAGCGGATTGTGGACAAGTTCCGTAAAGAGACTATCTGGTTGATGGACGACAAAATCGAGCAGCAGGCCGATCGCCAACTGAACGTAGCCCTCCTCAACCAATTCTAGTGCGAGGACAACGTTGCTTCGAAGCTTAACCGCATTTTTCGGGTGAAGCCTCAGCGTGACTAAGCTGTAACACAGTTTCTTGAGCTTTTACCCTCTTTCCGTTTTATTTGCTGCTGATACAGACCACTCTATTGAGGGTAACCGGTTTGATAACGGTTCTATTGAGGGTAACCGGTTTGATAACGGTTCTTAACCGTGAACCGGTTAACCCGAACCGGTCCAATGCGAACCCACGTTGATTACGGTAAGTTGATTACGCCACCGATGATTAGACGAGTAGGATGATTGGACGAGTGCAGAGTGATGGTGATTGGATGCACCAAATGATTGGATGCAGGCTGCATATCTATGTGGTAGGCTAGGTAGTGAAGGCAGTGTAAGCTCCGATCAATCAATCACTTTCGAATCTTCCTTCTTCAGCTCAAGTGGTCTTCACTCCGGTCTTCGCACCAAGTGCAGAACTCACTCCGCTCAGCCCAAGCCTCGCTTCCAGACCTCAACACCTTTATCAGGTTATGAGCCCAAGCACCATGTCCTCTGCCCATGACGCCTCGACCAAGGTCACCATCGACAAGTTCAACGGTGATAACTACGCGACGTGGAACCGCTACATGCGTGGCGTGTTCCTGACCAAGTCGGTGTGGCATGTTGTGAACCGGGAAACGACTCCGACCTTCGCGGACTCCCGGGCCAAGGACGAGTACGTCAAATCGAGCAACATCGCTTTTGGACTGATGTTACGCCACATGAACGCGGACTACCATCACGTAGTTGATGACTGCGAGGAAGCCTGGGTGGCGTGGTCGCGCCTGAAGACGCTGTACGGTGGATCGCAGAAGGCTGGGCGCATCTACCTGAAGCGCCAGCTCTTCAGCATGGAGATGTCGGAAGGCGGCAATGTCTTGAATCATTGCAACGAGGTCCTCAACATCAGCGCCAAGCTCAGCAGCATCGGCGCCAAGATGGAGGACGAGGACGTGGCGATCTGCTTGCTGCGCAGTCTCCCCAAGAGCTACGAGAACGTCGTGCTCAACCTGGAGATGAGCAATGCAGAACTGCGGTCGCAAGACGTTGTGAAGGTGCTCACGAACGAGCACATCAAACGGCAAGGCGAGAAGACGGCGACGGTGAAGACTGAGAACGCGGCCAAGGCGTTCAACACCGACCGAGAGTCTCGCCAATGCACGTACTGCGGGAAATTGGGGCACGTGATTGACAAGTGCTGGACCAAGCAGAAGGACGAGAACCGAGGGCCAAGACGCGGCGGCAACGGCCGTGGACGCGGGGCCAACAACATCCAGTGGAGAAACGACAGCGACAACTACGACTACGACTACGATCGAGTGGCGTTCGCGGTTTCCTGGAATGTGGAGTTTCGACGGGCAAGAATGTGTCCGGGATGTGGGCGGTCGACAGTGGTGCCACGCACCATATTTGTAACGACAAGTCCAAGTTCGCCAATTTGATCGAGCGAAGTGAAGGCGAATTTTCGGTGGCCAACGGCAATAAGGCGGCCATCAAGGGTGTGGGGACCATCGTGGAAAGAGTGGTCCTGCCCAACGGCGACGAGCGCGAGATCGAGATCAAGAACGCGCTATACGTGCCGAACATGAGCAAGAATCTGCTTTCGGTACCGCAGATCAACAAGCATGGAAACTTCCAAGTGGTGTTTGATGGCACTGAGATGCACGTTTCGCGCAAAGACTCGAATCAAGTGGTGGCGACGGCGGATCTCGTGGATGGACTCTACTGGCTTCGCACACCTCATCGATCAGCAAATGCGGCGACAAGTGGAAGGACGGTCGACCTGCACGCGCGTATGGGTCACGCTCCAGTCGAGGTTCTTCGCAAGATGGTCGACAACAAGATGATCAAGGACGCGAAGGCACCTTCCAAGTCGAGCGGACCAAGTCTGTGTCGTGGTTGCCAGCAAGGGAAGATGGCCCAAAAACCGTTTCCAAGCAACCGTGACAAGCGTCGTTACGACACGTTCGAGTTGCTCCACTTCGACATCTGCGGACCCATGGAGAAAAACTCGCTTGCTGGCAGCAAGTATCTGCTACTGATCGTGGACGAATCCAGCGGATGTATGAAGGGCTTCTGTCTGCGTGCCAAGTCGGAAAGCGAAGACTGCATCAAGACGTACATCATGAAGGTACAGAAGCAGTTCAGCAAGAAGGTCAAGTTTGTGCGGCACGACGGAGCTCGTGAGTTTGCGACTAACTCGCTCAAGGATTTCTACGAAGACGAAGGCATTGAGCAGCAAACCACGGTTCCGTACGCGCACCAGACCAACGGCACGGCAGAGCGAGCCATCCGAACTATCGTCACGATCGGCCGCAGCATGCTGCACCACGCCAAGCTTAACAAATGTTTCTGGGCTGAGGCGGCGATGACGGCCATCTACGTGAAGAACCGCCTGTCGTCACCCAAGATCGAGCACAAGACTCCATTCGAGATCGTGCACAAGTCCAAGCCAAGTGTGAAGCACATGCGTGTGTTCGGCTGTCGGACGTAAATCCTGACTCCGAAGGAGAAGCGGCTCAAGTGGGATCCCAAGGCTCGCGCCGGATTGTTCCTGGGTTACGAAGAAGTGTCCAAGGCATATCGACTTTATGACATCGAGGCGGGGCAGGTGGTTATCAGCCGCGATGTCAACTTCGATGAATCGACCTGTGGACTTTCACCGCCGATTTCCGATGAAGATGTCGACGACCTGGACTTCGACTCGCTCGACATCGACAATGACGGTTCGCACCAGACGGAGTACAAGCAGGCAGGGAAGCGCAAAAGCCGCCCGAATGGCGAAGATGAAGCTGCCAGAAGACCGCAAGCTGCGCGTCATCGACCTGGACTGGAAGAAGCAAGTGCGCCGAACGACTCCTCTTCGCACCGAGCAGACGCAGACGAAGAAGAACAATCTGGAGATCAAGATGAAGAATCGACTCCTCCTGTGTTTTGGCGTGCAAGTGCCAACGCAGTCGAAGCAGCTGTGGATTTATCGGAGCCATCGACATTCCAAGAAGCGGTGAACGGCCCGGACCAAGTGCACTGGCGCAAGGCAGTTCGTGCTGAGCTCAAGTCGATGCAACTTCGTGGTGTGTTTCGTGCTGCCAAGTTGCCCGACGGACAACGCGCCATCGGCACCAAGTGGGTGTTCAAGATCAAGCGCAAAGCGGATGGATCGATCGAGAAGTACAAGGCACGCCTCGTGGCCAAGGGTTTCAAGCAGAAGTACGGCATCGACTACACCGAGACGTTCTCGCCGGTGGTCAAGTACGTGACGTTGCGCATGGTGATCGCTTTGGCCAAGTACTTCGGCTGGCCGCTGGACCAACTGGACGTGGTGACGGCATTCCTGTACGGCGTGATGAAGGAGCTGGTATTCTGCGTGGTTCCCGAAGGCGTCGAGCTCGACGGTGACTTCGACTGCCTGGAATTGGTGAAGGCCATTTACGGTCTCAAGCAAGCTTCGCGCGTGTGGAACGAGACCTTCGACGAGTTCGTATGCTCTATCGGCTTTCAAGTTTCGGCCTTCGACCCATGCCTCTACATCAAGGTTGTTGATGGCCACTGTGTGCTCGTACTGGTCTACGTGGACGATGTATTGGTCACCGGAAGTTCACCCGGGCTGATCTCACGCACGAAGAACGACCTCAAGACACGCTACGAAATGACTGACAGCGGCAAGTGTGTGTTCGTCCTTGGGATCGAGTTGGTAGACGGCCCGGACGGCAGCGTGATGATGTGCCAGCGGCGTTATGTGGATGACATCCTGAAGCGCTTCGGTATGGACGAGTGCAAGGTTGTGGTGAGTCCGGTGGACATGAGTACTCGACTAGTTCCAAGCGACGCAGCGACCAAGGTGAACGCTCCGTTTCGCGAAGCTGTTGGTGCCCTGATGCACTTGATGACTGCTACTCGCCCGGATATCTCGTACGCGGTGGGCTATGTGTCGCGCTTCATGGAGAACCCCCAAGAAGAACACTGGGTTGCGGTCAAGCGCATCTTTCGCTACCTGCAAGGCACCAAGACGCATGGAATCTGCTTCAAGCCAGGTGACAACATCGACTTTCGCGGGTACTCCGACGCGGACTGGGCTGGCGACCTCGCGGATCGCAAGTCGACTTCCGGCTACACGTTCATGCTGATGGGTGCGCCAGTGAGCTGGGGCAGCAAGAAGCAATCAAGTGTTTCGCTGTCTACGAGCGAGGCGGAATACATCGCGCTCAGTCTGGCCATCCAAGAAGGCAAGTGGATTCATCGCCTGCTGTGCGAGATTTTGGCGGCTGCCAACGAGACTGGACCTGAACTCAAGATCCGAGAAGACAACCAGTCGTGCATCAAGATGACGAAGAACCCAGTGAACCACGGTCGCGCCAAGCACATCGACATCAAGTACCATCACATCCGTGACGAAGTCAAGCGTGGTGAAGTGAAGCTCGAGTATTGCGAGACTTCTGTGATGCTGGCGGACATCATGACGAAGGCGCTCCCGGGACCTCGCCACACGGATCTGACGGCTGCTCTCGGCATTCATGGGACTTCGCATTGAGGGGGCGTATTGAGGGTAACCGGTTTGATAACGGTTCTTAACCGTGAACCGGTTAACCCGAACTGGTCCAATGCGAACCCACGTTGATTACGGTAAGTTGATTACGCCACCGATGATTAGACGAGTAGGATGATTGGACGAGTACAGAGTGTTGGTGATTGGATGCATCAAATGATTGGATGCAGACTAGGTAGTGAAGACAGTGTAAGCTCCGATCAATCAATCACTTTCGAATCTTCCTTCTTCAGCTCAAGTGGTCTTCACTCCGGTCTTCGCACCAAGTGCAGAACTCACTCCGCTCAGCCCAAGCCTCGCTTCCAGACCTCAACACCTTTATCAAACTTGCACCACGCCCATTTCTCACAAGAGAGCCGCGTCAGTGAAGCACGGGCTGTGAAAGCTGTGATCATTGACATCATCACACACCAGATGGGTTATCACTTCTTCATACCACATACATAAAATTATTGCAACGAGTGCAAACGTACAAAACGTGGATAAACTGGTCGTGGGTGGGGAGACGCAAGATACATTGAACGAGGCGCACGGTGAACATCTCGTGTCGCCCGCTGGGTCTAATGTCGCACCTGAAGGGACGGATGCCTCTCCAGGTACTCACGAAGGAAGCAGTGTAACAGAGCAAGGAATTCCGGCTGGTGGCAGGGCCAAGCGACACACCAGTGTACGTCGAATGGAGAAACGTGCCACAGAAGTGAGCAGCATCGACTACACGAGCGACAGTGATGAGGACGAGTACGCTGGAAACCCCGACAGTGCTGGTACACTCCGTCGGGTATCGCAAGAAGATCAAGCGGCAGAGCAACTTTTCGTTGTCACAGGCTTTGAGGGAGGAGGTTGCAGGGTCTGCATTCCTCATTGTCTTGGATACAATGCCTGCCAATGATAACCCCACGTACCATTGACGAAGCACAGCAGATTCCCGAATGACCCCGTGGAAGGGAGCTATCGAGAAATAATTCAGGGACCTGCAGGCTAACGGGAAATGGGAGGTGGTGAAGGTGCCTGCTGGAGGTAATATGGTATCATCGAAGTGGGTGTTCGAAATAAAGTTCAATTCTCGTGGTGGATTCGAGCGGTTCAAGGGGTGGTTGGTAGCACGAGGCTTCACACAGCGATTTGGTATCGATTTAGAAGCGGTCGAGACAACAAGCGTGCGCTCCCTGGTACATTAGCAGCCCAATGGAGGTGTCGACGCATGCAGCGTGACGCCCCAAATGCCTACGTCGAGGTCAGCTTCGATCGCCCCTATCCTGATGAAACCTCCAAAGGGAACCCAGTGTCCAGATGGCGTGGCATGCCTGCTAAAGAAATGTGCTGACGCAGAGTGGTCTTCTCTGGAATAACGAAATCAACACCTTCCTGCTGTTGTTGGCCATCACGAAGAGCAAGCTGGATCCGTGCATCTATACTCGTCGCCAAAATGGAAACCTGACCGTCCTCGGACTATACATGGACGATAGCATCATAGTAAGTGAAAACAATGCTGATAGCGACTGGATTATGCGTCAACTTGAGCAGACGTTTGACATAAAGGACATGGGCAGCGCGGCTAAGGTGTTGGTGATTTGCATTGAGCGCACGGAAGAAGGCCTCATCCCCCGCCAACGTGACACCATTGAACAGCTGCTAGTCGACGTGGAGATGACTACTTGCAAGCCAGCCACCACACCCACGGACCAAAGCGTGTTTGACAATGATGTACCAATGGATAGCACGACTTTGATGCGCAGACCAAATGGATCGCTACTGTGGCTTTCTAACTGCACCCAATCTGACATCACAGCAGCTGTGAATTTCTTGGCAAGTTTTGTAGCTCGACCATGTCAGAGCCATTGGCGTGGTGTGACGAGAATCTTACACTACCTGCGCGGCACTACATCAGTCGGACTTATCTTCAAATACGGTTGAACTTGGCACTAAACCATTTTT